>PVJO010026210.1:0-21449 GCA_004026905.1 Hystrix cristata
GATATTTTTACTTTGGTTGAATGATTGCACTCTTCTTAATGTTTAAAAATGTGGACAAGAATACCAAAATAAAAATGGAACACAAAATAAAGATGGCTACTCAGAAAATATATCTGAAAAGTAATAAAACTGAAACTATAGATTATTTTTAAGAAGAATAGTAGTTTTAAATCATATAAACAATTTCATTTACTATTATATGTTTTCACAATGTTTATAACAACAAATGTTTGATTACAGGAGTTATATGGAATTCAATAAGATTACTTATATCTGTATGTAAATATGAATCAAAACTAAATTGTAATGTGATGTCTTAAATTCATACGGAAACATACTTTCATCTTCACTTAAACATTTAATAAATTTCAAAGCCCAACAATAATTGTTTTGTCTGACTGTCAAGGTATTTGTGACCGATGAGAAGCAGTCAAATTATGAATGACTTATTAGTGACAATACATTTGATAAATGACATGCAAACATAATATGCTGTGTGAAAATGACACACATGTATTTAACTGAAACTATTTTCCAAAAAACACTTTAGTTTTAATCAGTTTATGTAGAGGTACAAGAAAATCTTGTTTGGGCAATCTAACATAAAAATTATTCTCTTTAAAGTTCTGTAGTTAAAATGGATCAAGAAAAAATATAGATGATATTATTCTAAAAGCTGTGTTAGATTTTTTTTAAAAGATTTGACAACATTAGAAATTCTAGAAGTAAAACCTTTCCATTTTACTCTGATCTTGATTAGATTTTTATTAAATGGAAAAAAGTTATAATAATTCTAGCATTTCATACAAACAAGTTGTTTGTCTGTTACAAAATATTTTGATGAACTTTATTTTTCTCATAATGTCTAATATAGTATACAATTTGGGAAAAATGTGATTTTTAAGTTAAATTAAAGGGCATACACCAATGAAGGTAATAAGAAGCTTCCTTTAAAATATAAAGTACTTGTTGCAGATAACTATCATTGCATAGTTTCTATAATTATTACCAGAAAAAAATCACTATTTTGTGAAAGTTTATTTATTTGTTAACTAAAAGTCATTAACTAAAACTCCTTAACAACAACAACCAAAAGAAATAAATGTTGCATTGGAGAATTGACAGAATAATTTAATTGAATACAGATTCATAATGAATTCCACAGCTATTCATTCATTTATCAAATTCATTTTCTATCTAATATGTATCTGACATTGAGCTCAGTGGTGCAATGACAAAGAATAAAATGGAGTTCTTGTCTAAATTAACACCCATTCAAAATGAATGTGAGACATGCTATTACAGAAAATTTCTGATATAAAATTGTATCTTGCACCGCTGATATAAATTCTCTCACCTTGTATGTTCAGGTTTATTGAAACAGGTGAAAACTAATGAAGATTCTGTCCAACTGAATAGTCAAAGTTCCTGAGAATCCAAGAGAAATGTTTACTGTATAACACAATTAATGTGAATGGCAAAGTATAATTTGAAGGCAAATATTTCTCCAAATGTAAACATGGCAAATTTGTATAGTATGATTGAGAGAGAAAGAATTTCTACTTTCATTTAATTGACTTCCCCTGATTCAGAATTGTAGTATTTCAAAAATAATCACCCATTTGTGTTCATGTGTGGTGCCTAATTTTTAAAACAATTGATGCGCTTTCATCAAAGTGATATAGTTAAATATTAGACAATGTCAAGAGATAACATAAGCACATTTTATTTATAATGAATGGAAAATCTTTATTAGTTGTTTATATACTGAAAAGAAGACAAAAGAGAAACAACAAAGATACTCAGACAACAGTTCAGGTTGCTGACAAATTTTGAAATCATGATGGCAAAATTAATCCCTGATATCTTGAATTGTGCAATGGATGTCTCAGCTGTGTTTAAAAACCAGTAAGTGACAGATGAGCAAATATTTGAACTTGAAAGGCAAAAAAATATGCAGTGTTCATTGGAAAAATGAATGAAATAAAAATGTAAGCAAGCTGGATAGCAATACAAAGGGCATGGCTTAATATGTTATTGCAACCATAACTGGAATGCGAAACCCGCATGGGACTCAGACAAGGACAAGGTTACTTTGAAAGACGAGAACCTTATCCTTTTCAGTCAAAAAGTGTCTGTGAATTATTGAGTAGAAATATGCAGTAGAATGTTAGAGATAATTGAATGGAAACTCAGGAGAAATCTGAGTGCCAAATACTTACAGAGAAAAGTTGATGCAAAAAATGGATTCATTCAAAAGAATAAAACAAAATAGAAAAACAGACAGTGTGACAGCTTTTGTAATTCTAATTGTTGAGGAAAAAGAGGAATATGCAAAAGAGGTTGAGAGAAAGAGTAAGAGAGATTGAGTTAGGAAAATAGAAAAGTGAATCCCATCTTTTGAGTCACTAAGTTATAAACAATTAGATCAACTTTACCTATCCTTAAGTAACTTTAAACACAGTTGATGTCTTGGTATTTTTTCCTTTGGGTGATATTATAGACTTTTCAGGCAAAAGACTTGGCTGTTTTAGAGTTACTGATATATGAAATAAAAACTTTTGAATCTTAGTTGGGTAAGATGGTAACAATATGGGAAGCACAAAAGAACTGAAAGGACAGAACATTGATGTTTCCCCTGCTGTGATATTCTACCTAGCGAGGAACCTGTCAGTGATTCTAAGAAGGTGAATCACCAAAAAACATTTTAGCATGATGAAACTCTTCTGCTTGATATTGTAATGGAAGACAAGTAGCATTCTGCATTTGTAATGCTTGTAATTTTATGACAGAGTACATTTCAAAGTATGAAAATGATAAACATCACTCATAAATTTCTGGAATCTCAGTACTGAATGCAACATGCGAGAAAAGTGTATTATAGATAGCCAAGCTCCTCCCACTGGAGAGGGGGAGGGAACAAAATGACCTAAGTAATTTTGGGAGGGAGTGGAGTCTTTAACTCCAGGCATATGAGCTATACATAAGCATTGTGCTGTAGCTGATAAAGTTGCTGCCCTCACAGATGTACCAGGTTAACAATTCTGAGATACCTATGCATGCCTCCTCTGTTGAATAATTAAGTAAAAGATGGAAGATGGGAATCTCAATTCCTTTATGTTGTAGTGGGATATAACTACCAAGGAATGGTAGGATGATTTTTGTGGTATTGGCAACAGGATTATGAATTCATTTTTAGCTGAATAAGAATATAGAGGGCAACATTTAGAAAAACTTGTAGACATCCCTTTTTATGATTAGTACATATGCTATGTTTCCCCGCTGCCAGATAAGACACCCTAGAGGCTGTGCTAACCCAATACCACCAAGCATCTTGGTTTTCAGTACCATTTTCCAATAAAACTAGCCAAAACTAACACTAGGATTAGAACATGAAATATACAAGATGAGCCTGGAGCATTTTGAAATGCTGGAGAGTGTTAAACCAATGTATCAACATAGAAGATGGTATCTGTGCTTTTAAATATAACTGTGCGGTTCATTATTTTAAAATATATGGAATTTAATGAACCTATAGAATTTGCATTCCCTTTCAAAAGTAACTATCAAGATGTTGATGAAAATAAATTCTTACAAATCATATGTTTACAGCTTTCATTTATAACTATATTAATCAGGGCTCTCATTCACATGACAGAATTCCAATAATATGATGGTTTTTATCATATGTAGATATCGATGTATACGACTTAGACAGTAAAGGAATTTCTTGATACTTGAATCACAGATAACCATGATATTATCCATATTGTCCAAGGAACAGTATTTACTGGGAAAATGGATTGTCACAAACTATAATGAAGTCATGAGAAAAATAATTTTATTACAGAACAATTTAGATATACAATATAGAATTTTATTCACTCATACACTTGCAATGACAATTGCATTTATCCTGGTACTTTGTTCCCTATGGAAGTAGCTTAGTTAAGAAAAGTATTATATCCTATTCCTGTAGCAATATAATATGAAAGAAGTAATAATGGAAATTCTCAGTTAGCTCTAAAATAATTGAAATTAAAGATACAATTCACATATTCCTGACACTATTACACTTTCAAGTGTGTTTTGAAAGTGTAATTTCTAAAAATATGACTGAGAATCCTCATTAGAAGAGAAAATAATTGAATGTACTGAAAAACAGTCTAATATTTGTCTTCATTAGTTTTTTTTGGTAGATAAAATCTTAAATCCCCTAAAAATCAATAGGTGATCGTTGACTTCACTTGTATGTTTTATGAGTGACTTACATGTTTTCTAGAAACACACTAAAGGTTGTCAATCAACTTCTAAATAAATCAAATTGCATTATTTAATGAAAATATCCGTATTCAGTATGTTTTGTGTAACTTTTAGAGATCATATGCTTGACTCTATGTTCTGAGTTCTTTCTCTACTTGTATTATTCTAAATAATGTAGAACGAGGAAAAGTTTTTAGCATTTTAGCGAAATCTTCACTAAGAATGTTCAGTTACTTGGATGCATGATTGACACAATGGTAGCTAATGGTTCTGAAGATAGGGGTAGCCAAAAGTGTACGATGCCCCCAATGTATCAGTGAACAAGTACAGTACCGTATATACAACCTACATCAACTCCTTCCCTTGAATTGGATAGGACCTGTGATTATACGGGGTCGCTCTCTTGTAATTAGGTTAGCTTATGTGGAAAAGCTGATTCAACCAGCAGATGTCATTAAGATCCCAAATGAATTGACTTGAATCCAAAAGTATGTCATTTTGTGTGGGTCTGACTTAAGAGAAAACATGAGAGGGACTGGGCTCTTCCTGAATAGTTAAGATTAAAATAAGCACAGCCTTCTTGCTGCTGGCTTTGCATTCATATGCACAGTCAGAGGAAAATGATTCTGGTCAAGAATTTCTGGAAACTTGACAGTGGGTCCTTCTCTAATGAAGCTTCTGTATGACTGAGGGGCTAGCTGACACCTTGCTTTCAGTCTTGCAAAGCCCTGAGCAAAGTACCCAGCCACCAGCATGCACATTCTGCTAAATACAGACTGAAAAAATAAGTGCGTGTTGTCTTAAACTACTGAGTTAGGGAGATCTTATTATGCAACAAGAGAAAATCATTTCAAAAGTAAATAATTTCTGAATAGCATTTCTGCTTAAATTACATTTTCTAGAGAAACAGTACTCAAAGCATATATATTCATGCAGTAGAGTCAGAGGAGAATGTTTTGATTATGAATAGCATTCCAATGTAGTAAATGCCTTTCTCACAAGCAGGTGGGTTAGAACCATTTTAGCTGCTGTGATGCAGGAGAAAAAGTGGGCGTGGAGAAGTTTATATGGGTGCTACATGAATCTCTATATGAGAATTTAAGGCTGCAATCTTTTACAAAGAAGCAGAGTTCCTTGTCATGAAACTAACTGTCCAGCAAGAACACAGCTTTTACCTTCAGTTTATATCTCTCCAAATTATTCAAGGGCCATTGATAAAAAAACTATAGGGGAAGGAGCTAATACAACCCTGTCACACATGCCTGACTTGCTATAATTCCATGGTCTGAACTTGTAATCAAGATCTCCTAGGGAACATAGTGTCTGTTTTGCTTCTGTTAGAAGGAAGCCCAGTCAGGCAGAAATATTGATGTATTTTATGTGTAGCATTTGTGAAGACTGTGCATGTTAGTCCAGAGAGCAGTACCTATCAGCAACATCTTGAAGGAAGGAGAGTGACTTGGCAGGCAGGTAGGGTAGAAATGAAAGGACAGGAGGAAGAGGAATTATTTAGGAAAAACTTCAGGAATATTGTCCTTTAATGACATAACCTTGGTAGTCAGATTAGGAGTTAGTACTAAGAATATAATTTGTGAATTAAGGATTGATAAGGGAAAAAAATACAAGATGTAAAGAAAATCAGAATAGCAGAGGAACTGGGAAGAGACCAGGTAGATTACCAAAATTAGAGTCCAGGAACTTGGGGATAAGTACAGAACTAGAAATAGACACAAACCTGGGTATATATAGGGATACAAATATATGTCAATCTGTGCATTGCTTATGTTGTTTTTATTTAATAAAATTATTATTTTATTGTTTTATACCAAGTGGGAGAATTTCTTTGGGGTAAAGACACAAAATCTGTATAGGTGTGAGAAAGCTTTGGATATTATTCCCATTATTTTAATTAAGGATATTATTTCCCTTAATTGTCCATATGGCTAATCTTTAATTACAAGTCCAAAAATTACATATGAGAAGGCTCTCAGATCCAGCCACCATATGTAAAATTTAAAAGTCCCTCTTACAGCTTTCCTGTTACATGGGGACGGTATCTATCCTCTGTCACATCTTAACCCTTCACATGAATTATGTGTTCCATCCTCCTTGCCTTTTTAAGACACTCTGTGGTTTTGTTGTTGTCGTCATCGTCGTTGTTGTTTTTGTTTTGTTTTTGATTCCCTTCTACTGATTGATCTCTAATAGCAATACAAATGTTATTAATTAAATAGTGATGATTCTTACCATTTGATAAATTCTTGGCTACTTATGTTTACCTTCTGAGGAAAAAAGAATGATGTTGAATAGGAAGATGATGGATGACTTTGGATAAGAGATTCATACCTTTCCCACTGCTAAATTCTTAGCTACTATTCATTTGCTATATGAAGAAAGAATGAATGAATTTTAAACATTTATTTAAACCATTATGAATTAGAATGACTTATTTTTCCTAAAATAAGCAACAGTTTTTATAGTTTTAAACATTCGATTATTTGTTAACTCTTATCCATAAAAGTGATTCAAATTTAAAAAATAGAGTGCACCTATTAATAAAAATATGTTAATAGTGCTTAGAGTCTCAGTCTTTTGTATTCATAGTCTAGATAAGGCGATTTATTGGGCAAATATGATCGATCTTTAGATTTATTTTCTTCCCCCAGTTCCTGATCCAGTGCCTCTCTGCTCCACTATAATTGTTGTAAACACACTTTTCTCTCACTACTCAAACACAAGTTACATTTCAGAGCATATTTCCCTCATGGCCTAGAAAGTAATTGCTTTCTTAATTTCTGTCAGTCTCGTGAAGATAAAATGTTACTACTTGAATAATTCATTCTCTTAAGATTATTTACAATTTAAAAAGAAAAGAATTGCAGACAATGTCTTTTTACCCAAAGGAAATAATCCTAAACAGTGGAAATTTAACTACTGACAGGCTAGATTTTAGCATTACAGAAGAGGCACTCTAAGTCGTATTTATCAAGCTTCTGTCTATCGGGTTCTATTTTGTGTGATATTATTCCCTGATATACTTACGAATGTCTTTCTTGTTCACAAGAGGTTTGCTTTTTAAAATTTCAAAATGTTCTTTCTTGTACTTTGCATCATTTGATTCCACTCCTTTAGAACACTTTTAGTGCCTCTCTAAGACAATTTGAACGACATTCATCTCTTCATTCATTCATTCTCTAGGCTGAAAAGCCCGTTCCTTAACTTTACTGAACTGGCTTTATTTCCAATTTATAATCATTGGTAATAATGTCCTGAAATATCTTTAAATTTCACATTTATAGTAATGACACATGGGCTTAGATATGCATTTGTGGAAATGAAAAGATGATATTGCATGTAGTAAAAAATTTAGCATATTAAATTCATGTTATATGTTGGCTACAAACAAATGCATATATCCAAAGAGAGAATTCATCCCTTAGTCAGTATGCCTAGATTCAACCAACTACCTAGTCACTATCTATTTAGAAAATGAGTATCCCATTTTTATTGTACATGTTGTTTTACAAACTGAAATATTTTTGCTACACCCTTTTCTCCTCCACATCCACCGTACTCTCCACAGAGTTCCCCACATCAGTAAATGCAAATTTCACCCTTACCATTTCTCGCGCCAAAATTTAATTCACATTTTTCTTTATTTTTTCTTTTTGTTTACCTCACATCCTGTGACGAGTCAGAAAATTCTGTCATTTTCACCTTCAAAATAGATCTACGTTCTGTTTGATTCTTACTGTAATTCACTGCTTCTGTCCAAATAACATCATGTCCTGACCACGTTATTGAAATAGCTTCCTAATCATCATGCTACATCTTCTCTGAACCTTCTTCCACCTCGTGTCATGCAGTCACCCCTTTAAAGCACTCATCTGCTCAAAACTACCCAATGATTTCTCTGTAATGTCATTTGTTGCCTATTAATTCTATGATCTGTATCACTGAGTGTTTTTTCCTGTTAATTAATTTATCTCCTCCTTATATGTGGCATTTTCTTGTTTTTTTGCATACCCAGTAGTATTTTTGTTTTTTCAGATTCCAAATATTTTAACTTTTTTTTGAGTTGTACTGGTAGTAGTAGTAGTTGTTTTTCTTCTCCAATTCCTCTAACCAAGTGGGGCTTTTTCTTTCTAAGACAGGACTAAATTACTTGGAAATAGTTTGATCATTTTATGCTTTGTTAAGTAGATTTAGAACAATTTTAATCTAGGGATAATTTCCTCTCACTTGGGAGACTTCCTTGTCTTCCTCAAAAGGATTAATTTAAAGGGAATTAGAACTGTATTACTCCTTGTTTTCTCCACATTGTCAGGTCAGATCTTCTTCTTTTTGAGAGACAAAGTCTGACTAAGTACACTATGTAGCGCAGGCTGGCCTTGAACTTGCAGTGATCCTTCTGCCTCAGCTCCCCACCACCACCCAGAGTGCCAAGATCACACCACCACACCTGGCCAACACTGCCAGATCGTCTGAAGTTGTTTTATGTTATCTTAACAGTGGCTCCTTTCTGTCCTTGGCCATCTCCTCACTCACATGAACTGAAATACTCAGCAGCTACAGATTGCAGACTCTGGGCTTTTCCTCAGTGAAATTCTCCCTTTTCTAGGGTTAGGCCATGGTTTTTAGCTAGGTGTTTCCCACCTCATGCATTCCTAGGTGGAGATTTGGGGAGGTAGTAATCTAATTATGGGGCTGTTAGGATTGAGGACTTAGAGAAAGAGGAGGGTCACTGGAGACATGGCCTGGAAGGGTTTATTTTCCCACCCAGCTCCTCCCTTCACTCTCTCTGCTTCCTGAGTGCCACTTCCTGAGCTGTTCTTCTCCTCCCTGCCCTCTACCTTTCTCTTCTACCTTGAGCCAGCTGACTATAGAATGAAATGTGAGCCAGAAATAAACCTCTAGGTCCTTTAAGTGGTGTCAGGTATTTTGTCCCAGCAATGAGGAAAGTAACTAAGATAGTTTAGTATCCTGAAAAGTCTAGACTTCTCAAGTAAGGTATTCTGAGCTGTGTGTAGGATCTCTTTCCCAATTCTCTATTGGGATAACTTTCCAGAAAGAGAGAAAGAACAGTTGAGAGCTCACTTCTTTGATTTTTTCTTTTCCTCTCTCAGGGATCACACCCATCTGTGCTTCTTGTGCAATCTAAAAAGTGATGCTACAAAATATTTTTCCTATTTTTCAAAATTGCTTAATACAATTATCTTCTTGTTGTTGTGGTTTGTGTCTAGATGTCCCCCCAAAGCTTCATGTGGTAAGAGGTAGCTGGATCTAGAGTGTGTGATTACTAAATTAGTCCACCGATGGGTTTGGCATGTTCTGCTGGGATCAAGGATGTGATGCTAGGATTAAGGGTATTAGGATTAAGGGTGGGAGTAACGCCCACTTTAAAAGCCAGGTAGCCTGGATAAAATATAAAATACAGGAAGAAGCTGGTTAGTCCCCTTGCTTGCATCCCTTGCTTACCTTGCTGCCTGTCTGCCAGGCCACCCTGCCTCGGACCCAGCTGATTCTGGACTGAAACCTCTACAAACTGTGAGCCAAATAAACCTTTCTTCCCCTAACTTTGGGTGTCTGGTATTTTGTCATTCTGCCTGGATTGGGTTGTTACAGTTTCCTATTGATCTTACTAACAGGATTTGGGCTGGGGATTTAGTGCAAGTGGTAGAGCACTTGCCAGCAAGCACAAGGCCCTGAGTTCTATCTCCAGCACCATAAATAAATAAATAAATAAATAAATAAATAAATAAATAACAGGCGTTGGTCACCTTATCCACCATTCTCTAGGTCCATGGATGGTAGTTTTGGCAGAAGGATTACATGCAGGGAAAGCTAATCCATACCCAGAATAAGTGCCTCTTCCATTAAGACCAAGCACTGTCCCTTCCATTAGGAAAATGGCCCCACATATTATTCTGCCACCAATTTACGGGTGGATCACCCCAAGGAATGGTGCCATACTGGGGTTCAGTGTTGGTATCTGCTGCTGGCCAACTGGGAACTCAGCAGCAGTGATAGCCAGGTCAGGTTAGATAGAGCTGCTTCATGTAACTCCTGGGAGTGTCTGCAAGAAGGAAGCGGACTTGGAACTGGTCCAAAGTCATCCTGTTTCTTTATTATCACCGAGGCAAGTTTGAGGGCATCCTGGACTCATGGAAAGGGGATGGAGATTCCATGTCCTAACAGAAGGATATGTAAGCCGAAGTTAGGGATACAAGGAATATGGGGGATTGGGGTTATTTTGTAAAAACTAAAAAATAATAATTCATTAATAAAATTGACTTTGTAGAATAAAAAGTCTTTAAGTATTAAATTTGATGCAGATATATAATAAACTATGATATTCCTCAGTTTTGTACAATGTGTAAATTAATTTACCCTGTACCAATATATTATTAAATGTCTCATTATTGTTTCTTTTAAATTCTATAAGAACCAGAGGTGACAAATTTCACTACCACTTCTTCATGGTACATAAAAATGAAGCTTAGTGAATAAAAGTAATTTGTCCATGTTCAGACAGTAAGTAAATAGAAAGATGCATATTCAAATTTACATATCCTTGGTGTATACCATGATATTTTTAGTCTATGCCTCATCACCTCTTAAAGAGCTCCTGGCTTACATATCATAAATTGAGCATGGATTGAAATCCCTGCATTGACCTTAAATTCCGTCACTATATTTGAAAATAACATACTTCAATGAACACCTACAGGACAATTTTGTTGGAAGTATTAGATATGAAAGTATTAAATCATAGTGACATTTCTATTTCAAAAGAATTGACTTCTGTTAGCAGTCACAATAAATTCAAAAGAGAAAATTGATATAGATTATTCTAATAATTCCTACTTCCAGGATTCATTTTAGTTAATTACAGCTCGATCTCCAGTTAATCCATTTTTATAGATCAGTTACATAAAAATAATAATCAGCACTGTGGTGTCCTATTTAATGTCAACTTGGCTAGGTTATGGTGCCCAGTTCTAGGTAAAATCCCAGTCTAGATATTTCTGTGAAGTTATTTTTAGGTGTGATTAATATTGAAATCAAACTGTAAAGTACACATTGAGTAAGGCAGATTGCCCTTCATCCTCTCACTTGGTCAGTTGAAAGGATTAAGAGCAAACACTGAGATCTCCCGAAAAACAAGGAATTTCCTTTAAGACCACACTGTCAACTCCTCTCCAAGTTTCTATCCTAACAGCCTCTCCTGTAGTTTTTAGAGTAGCTAAGACATCCAATCACATGAGCATCAACAAGGTCCTTATAATAAATTGATAGATACTTCATAGATAGATAGATAGGTAGGTAATAGATTATTTCTCTGGGAAATCCTAACTAATATACAACATTCTAATGATGATGAAATGTTTGTGTTAACCATAAGAATGTATTAACATATATTTGGAATCAGTATGTTTTGCTTTAAATATTAATTGCTTGCATACCTGCACATTCCTTTATTCTCTATCTACATATGTCTTTTTCAAAAACTTCATTTCTATTTCATTTTCATACTCTTCAGTGCCCACACAGAAAGTGAGGAGAATGAATGACAGTTTTGAACTGATTCATGTTTTGTTACTAATAGCATCTGTTTTACAGGTAGGAGTCAGGGCTGCAGATTAAAAGACATGAGATTGGGATTTTCTGGTTCTCTTATTTCCATGTCTATTATTGTCCTATCAACATGAGGTACAGAATGGCTTGTTGCATTCAGGGTCTAACTGACTTCTGATTTTTACATCCTGACTATAGGTCTGGATTTAATTATTATATTTCATGATCCTGCAAATTAGGTAACAGAAAAGTTCAGGAAGAAAAATTACATACCATTTCATTAAGATGCGTCAGTTTGGTTCTTGCTTAGTTCTTCTTTGTTCAAGCAGCATATAAAACTGGTTAACCAAAGATACCTTCTAGCATGTAATTCTTTGTACAGATATTCATATTATTCAAAAATATTTAGAAGAATAATGTCCTCGTCATCATTAATTTAGAGGCCAGTTGTGAAATGCCATTTCAGCAGAGCTTTGTCACACCTATCACCAATGCATTACTTTTTTTTTCCATCTTACTTTAATATAGCTAGTAAAATTGAAATATTTTTTAGGACCATACCATTTAGCCATGACTCTGATAGTTCTTTTTATATTGAGCAGGAAAGGATGAATACAAAGTACTCTGTCCTTGAGGTTAGAGTTGAACTTTTGACTTTTTCTCAGCATGAATCTCAGAATCTTGTTAGACAAAAAAGGCTCTAACCCGTAAAGAGATGAAGCCTCACAAATGAACCCCACACAGCAAACAGCCGCCCGTCAGCCCCTTTGCTGCTGCCAGCTGCTTCGAGAGCCCATCTAATTATTCAGGGCCACCGGCTCACCTTTTCCAAGTGCTTGGGCTGTCTCTCATCTCACATCTCTGGTGCCGTATTTCTCATGAAGCCACAGGGGTGAGTGGGAGTTCACAGAACGCGGACACCTCTCCGAGCTCCTTAGGAATCTGGCTTTCCTTAGTGTGTCAGCTCACTGTCTCTTACAAAGGGTATGTTAAATGAGGGGATATACAATATACCTGTATTTTATAATTTTTCATATTGCCAGTTGAAAGAAATCATAAATATTGTACATTTTTCAGTGCCACTGCACTGAAGTAAAATTATGTTCTCATACATACCTTCTTGTCTTTGTTTCAAATACATTTTTACTTGGTTACTAGATCCTGCCATCATCTAGGAAATGGTTGATTAATTCAAGTACAGTTACCATCACAGGTTATTAAGAATAGCTTGTGTGTGTGTGCATAAATATATATGTATATGCATATGCCTTTATGTCAATATATCAATGTGTAATTATTTATGAAGTCTCCAAAATTTTTCACAGCTCTCTCCAGAGCAATGTGTTTTAAATAAAACTAACAATGCCTGATAGCATTTGTTTCCAAATTCTTCATGCATCTCTGCTTTCTTCTGCATTTCAGGTAACAATACCACTGTCCTTATTAACCTGGACACTAACCGGACCAACATCAATCACTCCATCTCACTAACTCCATTTCTTCTTCATGTTCAATATATGGTTGATTCTCGTATGTATGTTCTCTACAGCACATACCTAACTCCTGCACCTCAGTGTCACGTTGTCATCGAGGCCACCCTCACTTCTAATTTGGGTTACAAAACACCCTCCAGAATGGTCACCTCACCAGCTGCACCTTTATTATTAGGTGTGCTCGCATGAAACAGGGAAAAATATAATAATTACTAAACAAGTTTATTTCTCTCACACAATTAGGAAGTCTAGCTTCAGTCCATATTGAAAATTTATATGACTATTTTACATATGTAAACACAATTACAATTGTATTCCAAATGAATTGCACAGTTTTCTCACTGACCTAGTAGCAATATGCCTGAAGTAGTTTACAAAAATGTGTTAACTACTCTCACATTTTCATTATTTTTTACTTATTTTTGGCCAAAAAAAGGATTTGGAAGGTTCTAATTTAACGTTTAACTCAAAGGTTTTGCTCTTTGCCACGTGGCAGACCAGTGTAGGGTTTCTGTTCAGAGAGTTCCCTCTGTTTGTAAGTTTCCAGCACGTGGCAACCAGGCCTTTAAATGTCCAGAGACTGTCTTAGAGCCCCAGTTCATCCTCATCATGACGATGCCTGTGCCCTTTTACTTGATTGATGCACACAGAAAGTACTGAAAGGCTGCTGTGAATCAATCTGACTTATTATGGCTAAGTTGTAGGTTGGCCTTTTTACAGGGTTTCTGTCTTAAAATGCAGTTCAAAACTTTAAAAAATATATTGTTTTATAAACTGGCACTGACAAGGATATATGTGCCTACTGAAAATGTACAGGGTTTGTGATTATATCTAAGAAATTGATCACAATTTTTCTTGTTAGCATATTAAAATTCAATTTATTTTCTAAAAGTGTGAAACGAAAGCGTACCCTTTTGACAGTGAGTTTACATTGACAGTCAAGCCTCTCTTATCCCAAACCTACAAATCTGAAGAGCTCCAAAGTCTGTAACTTTTGAAGAGGTGAAATAATGCCATGAATGTTAAGTTATAAAACCAACTTCATGTGATTAGTACTGGTTAAAGTCAGGTACATTAAAAATATTGAAGAAAATTACCTTTGGGGAATGTACATGAGGTATATGTAAAACATAAATGAATTTTGCCTTTTGATTTGGGTTCCAATATATCTCATTAGGCATGTGAAAATATTCCAAAATCCAAAACAAAAAAAGAAAATTAAAAATAAAAAAATTAAAAAACACTTCTTGTCACAATTTCATATATTCAACCTGTAATACCTAGTTTAGAATTAATGTAAACAATTGACCATTAATTTTGTTTAAAATGCTTTTGTATTTGAGTAGGACACACAGAAGTTAATTAGTATATATTATAACAATTACTGAAGTTTCTTTTGTCTTTTGTGAGAAATACAAAAATTTGAGTCTTATAAATTGTCACCTGGCCAATATGTTTTGCATTCATAGATATACAGGAAATAATCTGTAAGCCTGAAGGATCTAAGTTTTAACCAACTACATAACGAATATACTTTAATATTTCCATGATATTGTAGTAGTAATCAAATTCTAAGTACCAAAATGCTTTTGGCATATTTTCCCATTTGGGAAAGAGTGATGGGTGATACCGCTAAAATAGAACAAATCCAGGCCGCAAAACACCCATGTTGACTGTAATTGTGGTCTTTGTTATGCGTAGAATCTAAAATACAAACTCTGCCACATCTGGAGCGGGCATGGGGTAGGAGACTGTAAGCTGGCCTGGTTACTCTGAGGGGACTTTGAGATCCTTGAACAGCTCTCTTTCACACTTCAAAATCCTCTCGTTCCAGCTCCCTAAAGTGTTCTAGAGACTCAGACTTGTGTATGCATCAGGATCGGCTAGAGGGCTGGCTAAAACCCAGATGGGTGGAGCCCCCACTTAATCCCCCCTTTAGTTCTTTAGGGTGAACTACTAGGGTTTGCATCTGTGTCAGTTTTGTTTTTTTTTTTTTGCTTATCCAGGGACCACATTTTATAAAGCACTTTACTGCAGGAGAAAAGGAAATTCCATAACCAAAACCATAGCTTCTGTAGATGATCATTTCTTTTTTTCATTTTTAGCAAATTAATGAATCTTTAGATATGTTTCGCCCAAACAGCTTATGTGTGGTGTTTAAGCTTCTCGTCTCATTTTGATTGTTGTTTCAGTAATAGTGACTTACTTTATCAGAACTATTTTTTATTAAGACTTTCCTAATAAACAGGAATTGTGAAAACCATTACTATACACTATACTACTGTGTTATATAGTTGTAAATATGCTACCTAAACAACAGAATTTAGAAAATAAGGACAAGAGAGAGTGAGGGAGAGAAAGATGAAGAACAAAGAGGAAGAAGAGGAGGAGGAAGAAACCAGGAAAGAGAGATACACATACTCTACTGTGAACTCATTTGTGGTCATTATCCTTGATCTCAGATTCTTTCTTGTATGTCTCTTCATAGGTCTCAAAGTGCAGTGTTTAGGAATGTCATTGTGGTGGTTCAAAACCTGCAAAGGGGGTGACACTCACACCCAGGAAATTGGTGTATGCTACGAAGGAGATGCTTCTTCTCCTTGGGAATCGATTTCCCAGCATACCAAGAATTTTTATTGTTGTTTTTGTTCTCATTGCTATATATCAGTCTGATTTTATCACATCTTCTTTTTCCATGGAGGACCACATGAGGAAGAGTAAGAACATTGAAAATCTTGACACTTTCATGTAAAAATTTCCCCTTCTTCTAACAGGTGAGATTCTATCATTGATCCAAATTTATTTTCAGTATCTTTAGTCTCGCATGTGTTTATCATTCAGGGCATCATGCTGTTCGAGGTATCAGCATTTTCCAAGTTCAAAAGTCAGTGTACCATATTGTAATCTAAATAGTAATATCCAACTGGGTATTAAGGGCTCTAATCTCCCACATGCTGAAGAAAATCGTAATTTCACCTTTTACTAACTTGATTGTGTTACAGGAGGGGTTCCTAGTATGGGAGGGGGTTTCCAGGTTCTTGTTTGCACAGGGAAAGAATTGCAAGGGTGAATTGAGGGCCTTAAGAAAGTTTATTTTAGTAACAAAAGAAAAAGAAACCGGTTTTGCTGCGTGAATGAATTAGCCTGATGCTGCCACAGTTAGGTATCTGAAAAAGGAGAGGGCTAGGGAGTGAGCTAAAGATAGAGCATGGGTTACAGGGCAGGAGGCAATGGGGGCAAGAGAGCAAGAGAACCAGCTCATGGTGTCGTTTCTGTTTCTTCCATCTCTTTTCTTGTGAAACTTTTTCCAATCCTGTGAGAGAAGGACATTTGGATTTCGCCCCCAGGCTTACGTCAGATCAAGACCACTCCCTTAGGTCTTGACCATCTTCCCAGGCAGGTCAGTCCATGCCCTATTCCTACCTCAGTTGTACTCAGTAAACAGATTTTAGAATCAAAGAAACAGTCATAGATGAAGTTGTTTACATTGGAAGTACATCCTCGGGTATCGATATTTCTATAAATTTAATATTGTAATACAAAACGGAGACCCCAAAATCATGCAGTAGAAGACCACATTTTAGTCACAAGTGGTTATAAAAAGGCTGTGTAAAACACACCTAGATATATACTCTACAGCTGACCTGTCAAAGCAAAAAACAGAGTTTTTTCTTTTGCATAAATTACAATTTTACATGAACCAACAACAGCCTTGGGAAGATACTTCCCTGTATGGAGAGATGACTTTTTACACAATTCTCTCAAGGTCAAAAGCCAACTCCAAACTCTAACCAACAGGCTGTTTATCGTGTTATATAAGGAGTTGTTTTCAAGATAATTCATCAGAGCAATGAATATTGAAATAATTGCTTCCTCAAACCTGATTGCTCATGAAAATGGAAACAAGTTCTTGATGGTTGTAATAGACTCACCTTTCCCCTAAATTTCAAGTTTTAAAAGTACCATGTCATTTAGGCTATGTGATATGTGGGAATGCTACAAACGCTACAACTCGTTAGTAATACTGGAACACATGAACTTATTTTTTAGACATTCCACTTTCAAATTCTCATTTGGCAGCCTCAGTCAACATTCTTTCCTGCATTAATTACATGAGAAAAGAAGCATCTAATTCTTGCCAGAAAATTTTACCTTTGAGAGGAATGCTAATAATTTCCCAAAATCCAGAAACAAATTGGGAGCAAAAATAATAAAAATATAAAGCTATTCATTTTCTAGATAAGTTAAATTATCTCCTTGTATGTAACTAGACCTCTAAGAAATTACATTCTTGATCCTTACTAATTAATTATAGCTAATTTCTTAAGTAAATGAACCCTGACTTTTAGTTAATACTCTACCTTGAAGTCTTACTGAGGACTCAAGTTATAACATTCCACAAGTACACTAGAAAAATTTCCATTATTTGATGAAGTACTCTGTATTATTCTTATTAGGAGTCTTTGATAAAAGTGATTGACAAACTACATTTAGAACTAGTACTAGGATAAAATTCCTTTTCAAAATTACATAATATGTTTTAAGTTAGAGTAACTTTGTTAGAAAGTTCAATGATAATCTCTCCCTCCTCCTTCTCTTTCCTCTCCCTCTTTCTTTGTTATTATCGTGCCTAATCATAGAATTACTCAAGTTTTCTGAAGACATCCAATCCCAAACAAAGCCAGAAATCCTCCCCAAGAGAACTTATTATAATTTCAAGTCCAAATGTGTCCTTTCTAACATACTTTAAATGAGAAGCGTACAGTGCTGTATGGTTCTCTTGATGCAAATTGGTATTGCTTTAGTAAGATTTTTGCAGAGGTAAGACCTCATTGCCAAGAGCGGAATTGTCATTGCATTAAGAGTGTGTGCATCTGTGATGTCTTTTGTCTCCCTACCAGTTCAACAGACCACCTTTGCTGAATTGATTTGGGTCTGTGTTTTAGCTTCTTCATTTTTGCTTGGATTTCTCATGTGTGCTTCCTTAGAATAAGGTCTCTTGGAATACTAGTTTTATCCTAATATGTTTATATCATTCAAGCTAAACAGGAACCATTATGATATTTAAAGGAAAAAGTTGGGATACACTTGTGCAAAATTTTATCTTCATGGTTCTAGAAATCTATAGATTGGCCCCAGTGGTATGGATTCAATTACATAGAAACATCAGAACATTATTGACTAACCTATTACATAGTAGCCGAGATATTTCCAACTTGCCTAAGATACTGGACAGTGATAGAAACACACTTGAGATCTTCAGTCAGTTTAGTTCTATAGTAGTCACTAAATTTAATGATTCTCCGTGTTGTACAGACTCTTCAATTGACAACCAACTCTTCTCAACTAAGTGCTTTACTTCCTCTAAGATAATGCTGCTTTCTTTCATGAATCATCACCTATTATTTGAATTAACCACCCTGACTCCTTCCTCTGAAGAAACCCATGATGTGTTTATCTATGATAGGGAATTTTCCATATCTGATGTATTTTCTTGGATAATTGTCTCATGTTGTTTGGTTTTGCAAACACTAAGCAAATATATAAATATTTACTCTAACCAGTGTTGGTATTGGAGAACAGTTCAAGTATGTGGGAAGCAAAAGTTAAGGGCATTTGCCTGTAAATTACTTCCATAATGTATACAGCCAGCCAGCCAATACTTCAAGGTAATAATGGCCAGAGAAATCAAGGTTGCTGTCAGTAAATTGGGAGCTTGATGTTGAATAATTGCTAGAGTAGATGAACCAAATCAAAAATCGTGAAGGAGAGTAGATGGTCTTTAGTTGAGGGGACATTTGAAATCGGGATTTGGAAAAGGTTGTCAGTAAAGATGATGAGTCCAAGAGTAAACTTTTGGGAAAATGTGGGTAAAATGAAGCAAAAGAGCAAAGATCAGGAGAGCCAGATTCCTTGTTCACAAAGATATTGAAATGGAGGCTCTTAGAGAAGCAGTGTCTTCATGGGACAAATGAGCTTTCAACTCGATCATGAAATTGATCTTTAGGAGTTTGAGAATACAGAGCAACTTCTTAAAGGCTAGCAGTTAGCATGCACCACTGTGAGGTTAGGAAAGGCGGGGCAGAAGGACTGGGGAGGGTAAGAGTGGACAATACTGGTAATGAAGAGTTTAATGGCAATGGCTACTGCAGGTAATAATCAGTAATCTAAGGAAGTAATCTGGTGGTATTTTAAGTAAAACGATAACAGAATTAGTCCCAACCTTCCCCACAGCCTGAAAAATCCGGAACTTTAATTCATGAGAATCTCGCATCCACTCAATGATTGAGTCTCCTCTGGAAAAACCAGTATCACTGACACCTGAGACTCTGTGGAGGCTAACAGGGATCACCTGGCCTCTCTGTGTTAGTTAGAAGCATGTGAATGACCTTCAGCTAAAGTGTAGGCAGAACAAAGGCTCTAGAGGACTCCATAACCTCCCAGGAAGCTGCACACTATTTCACAATGGATTTGGCTTCTCTGGACCACTGCGTGTGAGTATCCCTGAGTTATTCATTTTACTTTCCTGGACTTCTCTTACTTATCTAAACAATGATATGATATATCATGGGTATGATGCATGTTCTTATTCTTCAGAACATAGACAAGAAAGAAGAAAAGATAATATGTAAGGAGAAAAAGCAGATTACATGATAACTAAAATCCAGATTTTTATACATGTGAGATTTTTATACATGAAGATCTTTATTAAAAGCCAACTTAATTTACTTCACAGGCGGTCTCCCAAGTCCTGTATGATTCGTCCTAAGAAAAAAACAGTTTATTTTAGGAGAAGGACCCTGAAGATATAAATGCTAATAAAAGCACAAACTGAAACCTGACCATTAGAAAGGAAGGAAGAAAGTGGTAACCCTAGTTTTCTGGGAACTTGCTGTAAAGTCAGATTTTCCTAAGTGAAGTCCTTCCACCACTAATCAAACAGGCAAACGAGCAGTTTGCATCTGAGTTAAATTAATTTAAAAAAAAAAAGCTTCTTGTTGAAATGTTCGTGTTATGACATATGTAAATATTGAGCAAATGGAAGAGAATATGCATTAAATTATTTATTTGCTCTAGCAGCTTTTCTAAATCAGTTTCTCTTACTTTAAATAGTACATGGCTGGGGATTTAGCTCAGTGGTTAGAGTGCTTGCCTAGCAAGCATGAGGCCCTGAGTTTGAAACCCTGTACCCCCAAAAAAATAGTACAAATAATTGTTATAAATTTCTAGAAACGAGGCTATAAATATTACCTAGTATAACCCTAAACTTTTACTTGCTAGTTGGTCAATGAGAATAATAATCTAACACAATTTATATGAAGATTTAATGAGATAATTCATGCACAACATTCATATATACTCAATGCATGCTATAATTGTTGTGTAATCAATTTATTTCACAATGTCAGAGGAAGATAGGTTCATTTAATACTGAAGCAAATAAAAAGTGAAGTTTTATGAGACTGGAACATAGAGTTTAAGCCCTGAGTAGGGTAGAAAAGTCATGGAATCTCTTGAGATACATAATAAAGATTGAAAATTTTATCTTTTATTTGACCACAGCTTGAAATGTCAGTGTTGATGTATAATAGAATCACCTTCCAAAATTGATTCTAAGGGAGAGGAAAAAGTAAAGTAGAAGGTGGGGTTACTGTCAAATAAATTGAAATAGATTTTTAAGAATCTGGGGAAAATATTAAAAAGTCCTCTTTCTAATTCCACCAGTCACTTCTGATTTTGCAAAGAGGTGGGTAGCTGTCATTGAGATTCAGAATACCTTGATTGTTCCCTCTTTGAAATTCATTCAGTTGTTGAAATTGGATAGTATTTCTGATATTCATTTTTTCTCTCATAGAATCAAGACAGAAATACACAGAATGAGTTTACAGATCAAGCCCAGGATCGCTTGTGTTCTATTTATGCATCCTTTTTTCTCTAGGAAACTAAATGTCATTGGATAACATCAGGCATGTTGTAGACTGTCTGCATTTTTCTTTTATTCTTATCAAATTCTAAAATTTAGAAATGAATTTAGTATGCTGTTATGTCCTGATATTTGCCATTTAATGTCTTTTTTTAAAATGACAACATCCCATCTGACTATAAATGTTTATG
>PVJO010026211.1:0-21455 GCA_004026905.1 Hystrix cristata
TGAATGAGGATGCAGGACCGACAAAATCCCACCAAAATGGAGGGGGTCACTGGGAGAGTGTGACCGGGCAGTGTTCTCCACTGGGAGGAAATAGGGTTCTCTCTGGTCCTGTGCGGGATGCACAGGGGACCCAAGCTGGGGGAAGAGGCTCTCTGCAAGAAGCTGACGGAACCTTTCTTTAGTGAGTTGGAATAAGTAAAATCACAGGTCATAACTTTGTAATATACCATTTACAGAATCAGCACTTATGAAAAAAAGGATGCAATTCATGTTTTCAAAGATGTCATGTCGTATAGGAGTTTCTAATACTTCCTTTGATTAGCGACTTCTCCCTTTAAGACTCTGGTAAACAAGTCAGTGTAAGTTAGTACTTGGTTACTAAGCGAAACACTGTTAACTAATAAAAAAATTATAGTAAAGTAAGCAAAACAAATTGAAGTCTCCTGTTCCCTAACCAGGTAGAGCTGAGGGAATAGTCTCGAAGTAGACTTATTTCCTTTCCTATTTCTAATAAATAACCAAAACAGAATCCTCATGTTAATCCCTATCCTGAGCAAATTTAGGAGCAAGGAAATTCAGCAGAAAAAGAAAATTAACCCTAGGGCTTAGCACAGAGCTCACTGGAGATTTTTTTTCCTAGAATGCACTGCCTGGAATTATAAACCCGACACAAGTTGATGAAAGGCTCATATGCTTTGTGCCATTCACTCCAAGTAGAGCCCCAGTCACTGAAAACAAAGCCCTAAATACAGAACTCAGGCTCGACTCTATAACAACAGTTCAGATTTATAAAAGTCCAAAAGGGAAAGAATGAGGAAGGAAAAATAATTTAATGTTTTGGAGAAAAGAAGCAAGCCCATCCCGCGCATATCTTGGCTTTGATTCATCTTCTGGAGCTGTGATCCTTAATTCCTTTGAGAGGTCAGTGATTATGATTATGTGATTTAAATTATCCTGGCATTTGGCCAATATTGATTTGCAGTTCCAATCTATAGTGAGGAGATGAGGTTGAAAGAGGGCAAATGTTTCTTGTCTTTAGATTCTTATCCAGATTTCATGCAATTATAAAGAATCTGATTTTCTAGCAGACACTTTAATAAATTACTGTAATGCACAATTTCTCCGAACACTTCCATTCTTCTGTGAATGCTATGCTGCTGCTGCTTAATTGCTAAGACTTCCAACTCTAGGTACATCTCTACTTCTCAGAACATTTACAGCTTTGCTTGTCAGCCACCTACATATTCTGCATGAATTATAAAGGTTAAAGATGGCTTTGTCTTTTTCTCCTTTAGGTTGAGAGAATAGAAAGTGAAACAGGTTGAATTATGACTCCTCTCAGTTAATTTCTTTTCCTTCTTTAACAGTGGTCTGTGAAGATCTTCCAGTGCCTCTGACAAACTCTGAAAGAAGTTAAATTGTGTGTCAAAGCAGTACTTGCCAGGAGACTGTGTGAGAGGTAGAGTATGTCAGGTGCAGATGCTTTATAGCAATTGGCTCTTAGAAGGTGCCTCTTGGTCCTGGGCCCGCCATGCGATAAATGTCTATGCTTCCAGACAAAAACACCACGTTTGGTAATGTTATAGGATGGAAGCATTTTGAAAAACAAAAATTGAATCCTGTCCTAAATTCATTCCCTTCTAAATTATTAATATGCCCAAGGTTTTATATTTTTCAAAGGACTCATACAAATGGGAAGACAATTGGAAGCTGGAATCATGCAGAATTTGTGTGTGTGTGTGTGTGTGTGTGTGTGTGTGTGTGTGTGTGTGTGCTGTCTCAAGCAACTGGGGTCAGATAAGGACAGATAGAAGAGAAATATAAGTTGTTTTCTTGGAAGATTCAAATGAGTGTGTGTGAAAATATGCTCAGATGTCTGGTGGTTCTATAAGTTAGAAACCAGAAATGGCTCTCTCACTATAGTGTATGTCAGACTAACAGTTTCCACGAGTGACACAAGGGAACAAAGACTTCGCAGAATACTACTGAGATAGACTCTATGATACTAGTTCCGGCAGGTCTAGAAAAACATTAAGAATGTTGACTAAAATTAATTAGCAACTCAGAAATCAAATGAGGTGAATTATTGTTGCTCTGATCTGGTTTTAAACTCCATAGTCAGCACTAGAAGAACTGCTCTGGGGGGAACAAGAAGGAGGCTAAGAAGGTGTAGTCTGGAAAGAGAGATTAGAAAAGAGTGGGTGCAATTTGCCTATAAGTAACACTGCTTTCCAGTCTCAGCCTCTTAACCATTACTATTGCTTCAGACAACGCTGAAGGGAACTAGAAGTCTTACAAGTATTGATTTTTGCATATTCTTTTGAATAGTAGCCCTTCAAATATGTTAGAGCAGAATGAAAAAAATCAGAAAATATCTATGATAAATTGAATAAAATGTTGTCCCTTTATTATCTCTCCCCCTCCTTGGAATTTTATTGAAAATTGACTGTAGAAACACTGTGGCTGTTTTTGACCTTTGAAGGCATGGCTAGGTGTAGTTTCTCTAAGAAAAGCTGGGCACGTGTACTCAAGAGGACACCTCCCATCGATATGTAGGCTGAGGGTCTGTAACGTTTAAAAATTGTATACAGATGTATAATAAACATATTATCAAAAATCAGAATTCTTTTGGGTAGATGTTTGTTTCCCTCATTATTGGAACTCATATTAAAGGCAACATAATATAGGTTGAAAACTACGGTGGGTACAGACAGAAGACTTCTGTTTTCTTTAATTTACTGCCATACCCTGGTTTTCTGAGGTTTGATGGATCATTTAAATTGTGTTTTCGTTTTTGCTTTTTTTAAATTGAGTGTAATAATACTTATGACATTTAAGTAATGTGAAGGTGAATGTACATAACCAGAACTGACAGATTCTCTATAGTACATATTATTTGTGATAACAGTGCTCTCTGGAAGATAAGAATATCGTATAAGATATATTCAACAAGCATTAATATAAGCAATAATTAAAGCTTGTATAAAAGATTTATATCTCTAAATCTAATGGGAATAAAAGTTATATAAAATTTCTTATATTAATTCTATTTGTCAATTCTTAATCATCAGCAGTAGTAAATACTTCCGAATGCTTGAGGCAGATAATGAACTTATTAAATGGATACTGACTCGGTGCTGAAATCACTGAGAAATTTCCTCATCAGGACGAGAGGCTATAGAAACCAGTATGATGGAAACACCACTACAGAATACAGTAATGCTCAAACTGCAAACTAGCACTAAACCTGGCCTGTCCCAATGTCTTAGTTTTTCTACAGAATTAACAAAAACAAAAAGGTTCTCTTTGGTCCCTGCTGCTATTCTCATTATCTCCACAGCCAGTTGTGGGCCTTGTCTGTCTTCCTGAGAAAGCCTCGTGGCCTGAACCCCGGCTTCCAGCGAAAATGAAGAAATGAGCTTTTGGTATATTCTGTATCTAAAAGAGGTGATGGGTTCTGTCACCAACCAGGATTCCAGGAATCCCCGGAACATGCGAGAGTGGGCGCTTCAAGCAGAACAGGCAAAAGTAAAAGGCGGCAAATTCATTTCACTAATAATACACGTAGAAGATGTGCAGTGAGCAAATCAGAGTAGTTAGCATTTCCAGTTTTTAAACATGTATCATTTCTTTATGTTGGGAAACTTCAAACTCTTGCTTTCGGTATGGTAAATAAATATATATAACAAATTACAGAAAATTATAGTTATTCTGTTATTCTGTAAAACACTAATACTTGTTCCTCATATTTAACTGTACTTTATCATCCATTAGCCAACCTCCTATTTCCTTTCACCCTAGTATCTAATGACCATTTTTCTATCTTCTACTTCTCTGAAATCAACTTTTAAATTTTCATATATGAGTGACAAAGTACAGTATTTTTTTTCCTGTACACCTCTTTTTTATATTCTGATTTTCATTAGTGGGTTCTCAGTATAATTTATGATAATGATCTATACTAAAATATCACTTTTGTTTAGATATATAATTATTAGTTACAGAATGTGTCAAGTTCATATAATTGCTTAAAATTTATTTTACATGCACCTTTTCTGTTTGTAACTATTGAGAGTCACTAACTTCAATTAATTTTGCAAAATGATAATTGAGTAATTTGCATTTCAATATAGCAATGAAAATATTTTGCAGCCTCGTTGACTTTTTCTCATTTACCTTTTACTTTTCTCATTTCTCTTTTACTGTTTTAGCAATTGTCAAAATATGTATCTCTAGATCCATTCTGATTCAACTAGCACCCTAAGATGTCTCTGATACAGGCATTAGGGCATTCCTAGTAATTTGAGAAACAGTAGGTCATCTTGAGTGACCTCTATTTTCTGTATCGATACCTCCAATTGAGGAGAAATATTTATGTGTTGGGTAGAAAATGAAAATACATTCTTCACTTAGGAATAAAACCACACAAATTCCTCTGCTTTCTGTATAGAATCACTAAATTCCTCTCACTTTTATTTGAAATTAGGGCCAGACATGGTGGCGCATGCCTGTAATCCCAGAAGTCAGTAGGCTGAGGCAGGAGGGTAACTGTGAGATTGAGGCCAGCCTGGACTACATAATGAGTTCAAGGCCAGCCTTAACTGCAGGAAAAAAAAAAAAAAGCTAACAATATGAAATTCAGAAGTTTATAATTTACCTTATTGATGTTGTTCAGATTTCTTAAAACATGTCTTTAGTCAAAAATCCGGTATCAAATTTGTGTATGATATCTTAGAAATTGCAATTTTTTTTTGGGGGGTGCCAAGGATCTAACTCAGGGCCTTGCACTTGCTAGGCAAGCACTCTAACTACTGAGCTAAATCCCCAGCCCCTGAAATTATAAACTTTAATAAAAACAGTTTCATCCATTTTGTAATGCATGTGATTCATATAATTTACCCTTGCATTTTAGTTACATACTAAATCCTAATATGTTTTTCCTCTTCACCTTCTCTTATACCAATGGTATAATATTTATGTTCTAAACAAACTCTGGATGCCATGAGGTAGTCAAATATCCCACCAAATATTTTACTTTTGAATTGTGTAAATTTCCTTATTCTAATATCTCTTTTTATTGCCTTTTCTAGAAAATCATGAAACAAATAATAAATTATTAATAAGACCGAATAGATTGAATCCTGTATAATATCACTTTATTCTACTTTGTAAAGTTTTCTAGCTATTTCTTTGTTTTCAAAACTCTTCTTCAACATATTCCTTGAAAAGGTTTTTCAGAGTTTGAACTGTGAATTCTTATCTTACCCCTCTCTGAGCCACGGAAGTCACTGACAGTACGTGAGAAATGCCACAAATACAATTTATCTGAAATGTCTGGCACTTCCACTTTAGGGCCCAGAGTTAATCCAAAGTATTACTGGGGACAGAAAGGTTTGGGAGGGCTGCTTATCAGATTATAAGACACAGAAAATAGGAACTTGGTACATATACTCAGTGGAGTGACAGAAATAGTAGAGACTTTATTTAAAATACATTCACTTATTTCTCAACATCTTAATACTTCAACTAAATGTGCACTTGGTGTGCTTCAGTATACTTCTAAGTAAGTAAAAGAGAAGAAAAACAACTACATAAGAAAAGGAATGGCCAGCAGGATAATAACCATTTATAATTTGAAAGTTTACGGAAATTACTGTATACTAATTTATTTCTCAAATCTCCGCAACAATGTGCTATTTAATAGAAATGAAACTTTTTAGTCTCTTCAACATTTTCAAACTGCTAGGAAAGCTCCTGGATTCAAGTAAAAAAAAATAAATCCTTCTATTTTAATCGGTTTTATTTGTTCTGCAGCTCCTGCCTTGCTATAAGATAAATATTTTACACTTTGAAGCAGTACTCTATTTCCAACAGATGGACGATCTTTCCTTTGTTACCACAAAAGAAAACATATCTTTGTCCACGGGACCAACAGAAAAGAAAACAATAAGTGAGGAGTTACAATTCTGGCAACAAACACAGAAGCTTTATTAGAGGAAGGGAAAATAAGCATTATGTAAAGGCAGATATACAGATTCACGATCGGATTTGAATTTGACAGTGCTAAAAAGTTAAATATCCAGCAATTTGGACTGCACGATATCTCATTCTGTTTTTCCTTTCTCCAGTTCAGCCCAGATTCAGAGAGCTCACAGCTGGAAAGAAAATAAAAATTCGTGACTGTGGAGTTAATGCTCAACAGATGTGAAGGTTACAATTGTTTCACTGATCTTCCAAAGAGAGTGTGGAAAGAATTTGAAACAATTCTCACAAAGGAGACCTCTAGCTGAATCTGTCCAAAAACAAAGAGGTTAAATTTATGAGAGTCACTGAGAGAGTAAAACTTATTAAGCCAAGTAGTTCTAACTCAATCAAACAAAGCTAGAGGCATCACAACACTGGACTTCATACTAATCATTTTAAGTGTATACAGTCGAAATATAAAGAATTAAAAGATGATGATTTTCAATGTTGGGTGTGTATGTATACACCTGTGATTCCAGCACACTGGCAGGCCAAGGCTGGGAGATCACAAGTTCCAGCCCAAACTGGATAGTGTAGCAACAACCTGTCTCAAAATAAAAAATAACAAGGGCTGGAGATACAGCACAGTGCAAAGACCCTAGATTCAATCTTCAGTACTACAAAACAAAAAAAGATCAGAGTCATTAAATAAGCAAGACTCACTATATGTAATCTACAGAAAAGGTGTATCTGTGGGCATATTTAAAACAGTAAGGGAGGAGAAATCCATAAACTAAAAATGTTTTAATATATCTACTCAATATCCCATTTCCATGTTTCAGAACACCATGTTTTCATAATTTAGGCCTTGATCTTTACATAGAAGGTTTACTAAATTTGCGAAATCAAGCTATTCTATTATAGTTAACTTCTGGACTTGAACTCAACTGCTTTTGTCCTTTGGCTTTATTTATGGAGCTCTTTTGTATGTTACAACATATCGTTGGACCATTCTTCATTGGTCTCCCATATTTTTGCATGTCTTGAAAGTAAAGCAATGCCCTACTTTTGTTCCAGAGTACACACTATTTGTATAACTAATGACCTTGTAATATAGGGCATCTTCCTTCTAAATAAATGGGAAGCACAGTTAATGCTCACCATAAAGTATCTATGTTCTCTAACTAAAAACAAATTCATTTTCTGTAACATGATTCATTGCATATACTATACTAGTATCAGCCAGTTCTCTTTGTACCATCTTGTATGAATTTGATCTAAGAAAACAAGTCAAAAACACTGATTCCCAAGCTACTTCTAGAGTTGTAACGAACTTTCCTTTATTCATTTTTTTTTTAATTAGTACATGTTTGCAGTACATAATGATTACATTCCTTAAGGGCATTTGAAGCTTTCCTTTTATTTCTGATCCATGAAATATACATCCCTACCAGCTCCCATAAAACCATGGCAAGACAGTTTGTTAGAATAGGACAAAACCAGCAACTCCTCATGGTTCTTGATACTAAAGCCCATTGGCTTTAATACACAGTCGTCAATTACTCATTAATCGCATTAAGGCTTGCATTACCTTTTCTAAAT
Organism: Hystrix cristata; assembly: GCA_004026905.1. Classification (NCBI taxonomy): domain Eukaryota; kingdom Metazoa; phylum Chordata; class Mammalia; order Rodentia; family Hystricidae; genus Hystrix; species Hystrix cristata. The sequence goes on from PVJO010026211.1 coordinate 7,567, forward strand.
AGACGTACTATGCCTCACAATACTCATATCGTTTTCATTGTTGCTGCCATTTGTTTATTTGGAGGACATGGAAAGAGGCCAGGAATACAGGAATTGTTCAAAAATGGTTGAACAAATATATGAATGGAATTATTCCGTACAGTCATTTTTGGCTAAAACTCTTTTACACAGGCATAGAAGAGTGGCAAAATATAAGCAGCATTTCTTCCTTTTCCTTTTCCACATGGAAAAAACAACAAAAGAAACAAATCGAAGATTTTGGATGGAAGGGAATTTGCAATATTACGATTATGTCTCTCATTTGGCTTGGGGCTAAGTGGGCTACGCAATGTCTTCAGGTATGAATTATGATCAGGATGAGGCATGATTGCTTGACTACTATGTTAGTCCAAGTTCTCCAAAGAAGCACAACACACAAGAGATACATGCAGAATTTTACTAGAAGTAAGTGATGCTCCTGCTTATTTATGTCAGCTGACAAGTTTCTAGACCTGCAGCATGAATCAGCAGTCTGGAGACCCAGGTGAATCAATAGTTTAGTTCCATGTTGGGTCAGAAGGCATGAGAACCAGAAGAACTGAAGTATTTCTAGTCCAAAGCCCAGCAGCTTCCAAATTCAAGAAGAGCAATATTTTAGACTGAGTGTTAAATCAAGGTTTTAAAGCAGTAGGGCAACAAGAATTTTATCTTATGCTGAGATAGGGAGATGAAATGAAGTAGAGGAGAGAAGAAGGGTCAATCTTTTCTCTTTAAGGCCTTCGGTTGGTTATATAAGTCTTGTTCACATAAGGGAGGGCTATTTTCTTTACTCAGTGCACAATTTAAATGTTAGTCCACACCAAAACATCTGCTTAGAAATGCTCACAATAATATTTAACTAAATTTCTGCATACTTCTTGGTCCAGTCAAGTTGACACATAAAATTAAACATTCCAACTAGCTATTGATTTCTAGTGATTGAGGAGAAGAGTGTTAAGCATAACAAAAATGCAGGTTTTATAAACTTACAGTTTTATGTTCAAATTTTATCAAAGCAAAGTCTAGAAACAAGGGCCTTTAAGGAAGATGGGCTGATCACAGCTAGCGGATGCCATTTATTTCCTCTTTCATACGATTTTCTCCATGAGATTAATATACTATTAGTTAAATCTCACTTTATGAAAATCCTTTGCAAATTCTTGTGTTTTACATTAGCTTTTGGGGGGAAACTTGTAAGATTGGGTATTAAAATCTCTTTAGTTACATTTTATCTTCCAACTCATATCACAGTATTCTGCATTTTGTAGTCCATCGAAACATACTTGCCGAGTGTGTGAAAGGGTGCTTATAACTGCACATTTCTGCACAGACAATAGGGAATCTGGTCAAATGTTCAGCAGGGCATTTCTTCCTCTTAAAGAAGGAGTCATTACCCTAAAAACAAGTCAATAACTAATGGTAAAATGATCAACGAGGGGATTTATAAGTCCTTTCAATCCAGCTCTCACCTTTATTCTGACATTGATCTGTAACTGCTTGTCACTGGGTGTGCCAAAGCAACTATTTCTGTTTAAACTTACCCGTGGTGAGTAAACAGGCTCTCTGCTTTTGAAACGTATCTCTTTGAAAACGCTTCTTTCACAGTTCTGACATAGAAATCCAAGCAGGGTGAAAAGTATAAGGGTTCTTGTTTCAGAAGCTTTCAAAAGCACTCCCAGACTAAAGTGCACTGTACGGTTCATGTTACTCAAAGATACAGATCATGCAGATGTTGCTTTTGCAAGATGTAGAATGCTGAAGCAAGGTTGAGTTCATGTGAGTAGTAGCAGTGTAAGTTGTTATGAGACAGGAGTTTTGATCAAAGGAAAAAAAATATAGGCTGCATAACAATGAATGGCATTTAAAACAAAATTATACTTGATAAGCTCTTAGCAAAACTGAGCGAAGACAAATCACAAGCACGTGGTTTTAAAAAAAACTACTTAGATGTGTGCAAAATTGTCATCTCATTCAAAGCACTGTTTTTTGTGTTTTTTTTTTTGGTTTTTTGTTGTTGTTGTTTTTTTTTTTTTGTGGTGCCAGGGATCGAACTCAGGGCCTTGGGCTTGCTAGGCAAGCACTCTGACCACTAAGCTAAATCCTCAGCCCCTAAAGCACTGTTTTTAAGTATTCAGTTTTCTTTTCCTCCTAACAGCTGACAAGAGACTATGGCTTGTTAATGCTTAAACAATAATATTTGCAAACTATCTACTTATTAACCAAACAAAATAATTACCTTTTGAATACTCCACAAAGTAGAAACAAAATTAATTTGAATACCACTGGCTGTAAAATTGTTACAAATTATTTAAAGTAATAATTTACTCCACTTTGTGCTGATGAAACAGAACACTTGAAAGTGGGTAACTTTTAAACAGAATGCTATAGCCCCGTAGTTCTAGAAATAAGGAAGTGCAGTGTCAGTGCACCAGCAGCCTTGGCATTGGATGAAGGAATCATGTTTGCTTTAAAATGGCACCTTGAATGCCATAACTTCACATAGCAACAGGCAGAAGGTCAAAGAGAAAAAGATCATTCCTGAAATACCATTTTCTAATGGCATTTATACATTGATGAGGGCAGTCTTCGTAGCTCAACCACCTCTCAAGGGTCCTCCCTCAAAACTGTTACAAAGACGATTAAATTTCAACATGAGTTGTGGGGGGATAAAACTCTACTAAATTATTTGCTGTATTTGTCATATTTTTCCATTTTCCCACTAGTATCTAAATATATATATATATGACATGGGCAATATATTTTATTATTTTTGCTCAGCTATAAAATAATGTTGTTGATGAGCTAATATCTATAAAAGATTTCTTTTGATTTTTAAATTTGCTTTTTTCTACCATTGAACAAAAATATATTTAACACCTGAATTGTAATACCCAAACACTACCCTGCAACAAGGCATTGCAAATTAAAGATACAGTTTTTTTTCTAAATTAGATTATGAAAAACATTGATTAGGACCATCCTAAATCAATAATATGAACGCTAATTAATTAGTGGCATTATCAATCTGGAATCACCAATTTATTTGGTAAGACTTGATGAGCATTTTGAAATTCCACTTTTTAAATGAAAATGATGAATCAATAACTCCTTTTTATGTCTATACTTTTCAATCATCAGTTAACAGAAATGCATTGAATGTTTTTACATATTTCATTATTGTTCTAAAAGAGATTGGAATCTATTTGATTGTTTAAATAAATGAAATCAATGTTATATGTATAAGCAAAATTTCTTTCTTTCTGTCTTTCTTTCTTTCTTTCTGTCTTTCAAAGAAAATGAGAATACCAGGAAATAGGAAGAAGGAAGAAATGAAGATGACAGGAAGATAAAGAATAATAAATCTGTGGCTTTAGGCTAACCTTTTATGTTTATCTTATATGGTAAAGGGGTTTATAGTTACGAGAAGTGATCTAGATATATTGCCTCATCTTCTTTCAATGTTATGAAATCAATTTAGCTTTAACCAAAATTTGCAATACAACTTTATATCAAGTTGTCCTAGAGAAGCAAGCTATAATTAACTAGCATGAAGAGCAGAAATAAAAAAGCATTACCAAAAACCAAAGGATTCTTAAAATAGTAGTGGAATAGGAAATGTAAGAAATCTGTCTCCCCACCTAGGAAACAAATGCACAGTATGAATCTGTCTGCTATAACTATTTTGGAACTCTGGAGTTTAAAACTTGAAACTTCCTGGGAAATCTTGGATGGTAAATTGAGATTAATTTTGGTCAATATCATCTCTTATGAAGTAGCAGCTACTTATCCCCTTTGCTCCATGGAAAACACCTGCTCATGTAACTGGAATTGCTTGCACAGCTTTGGAAGCTGTGTGGTTGGGTTAAAAAAGGAGCTGGTTTCAAAAGGGGCTGTGTTATTCAACTTGGCATCCTGGGACAGTGTGCCTAGGTGAATCAATTTTGGCTCACAGTTTTAGGAGTATCAGTCCATGGTCACCTGACTCCACATACGGCAGAGAAGACAAGGTGCTCATCTCATGGTAACCAGGAAACAGACAGAGAAAGAGAGTGAGAAAAGAAGGTGCCAGAGAAAAAATGTACCCTTCAAATGCATGTACCCAGTGACCAAATAGGATCCAACTCCTAAAATTTCCACTACTTCCCCATAGCACCACCACCTGGGGACCAAGGCTTCAACTATGAGCTTTTGGGGTATATTCCAGATCCAAATTATATCACAGAATCTGATTGTCACACTGTGTTTGTTGAAAGGGAAGTCTTCACCCTGTGGATGAAAATATCTCTAGGAGACTGAAAGTTTCAGCACCCGTTTTGATTTTGTGAAGCAGGGTCTAACTATGTAGTCGAGGCTGGCCTTGAACTCCCTATGTACTGCCCGTGCTAGCTTCAAGCTCATGGTGAGCCTACTGTCTCAGCCTCCCAAGTGCTGGTATTAGAGGCTCAGCATCTGTCTTAAATTTTTCTTCTTACTGTTTTGGGACTATATTGAACTGAAACATCCAAAAGCTGCTTTGTATACTGAGGGAAATGATAAAGTCAGCACGTAGTCCCAAGGAAAGCTATATGCTCAGAAAAGATCTGAAAATGCCTTAAGTATATATCTAGGATAATACTCAGGACAGAGACAACCTAAAATAATCAATTACCAAAGCGAAAATGGCAAATTCTAGAGAAGAAGAATTATGTCTAAAGTTTCCACATATTTAGATTCTAATTTCCACTTTTCAGTCGAAAAACATTATGCAATGAAACAAGACAGTAGGATAGATTTAGACCAAATCACACAGAAAGCATTCATGAAATAGACTTGATCATGGTTATACTAAAGATTTTTAAACAACTATCACAATGAAGATCTGTAAAATTAAAACTAAAAAGATATTCTGGAGCTGAAAAATATAATAGCCAAAATGAAAAATATACTAGACATTTGGTGAGGGAGGAGAAGGATCCAACAAACTGAAAGATATGACAATGACATTTGGTGAGGGAGGAGAAGGATCCAACAAACTGAAAGATATGACAATGAAATTTATGGAGTATGAAAAGTAGTGAGAAAAAAAAATTGAAGAGCAAAAATAGCCTAAAGGATTTTTGAAGCATCATCAATCAGACCAACATTTATATTGTAGGAGCTCTAGAATGAGAAGGTAGAGAAAATGGGACAGAGAAGTATGTGAAGAAATAATGATCTACGTTTGATATAAACTTTCAAGAAGCTTAGAAACATCAAGCAGAGTGGAGACCCACAGAGACCCACACTGGAAGATATTACAACCAAGCTGTCAATGAATACTGAAGAGATGTTTCAGAACAGCAAAAGAGAGTGAGTCTCCTTTTATTGTAAACATTGTATGATTTTTCATTAGTCCAAGTCAGCAGTATATAGTTTTTACATTCCTTGTGTGGAGTTAGCACACGTACATAACACATCCTAATTCCTTTTCTCATCCCCTTTCCCATGTCTCCCTCCCTGTTTCCTCTGTCTCTTGATCCCTTACCCTTTGAGAAAGATCCATCTCCCTACTTCCTATTATCTATCTTTTACACTGCTCTTTATTTATAATTTGGGTTTCTCATATAAGATAAATCATGTGATACTTAAACTGGTGTGTCTGATATATTTAACTTAGTGTGATGGTCTCAAGGTGTATCCATTTTCATACAAATTACTCAATTTTATCATTCTTTATGACAGAGTAGTACTCCATTCTGCATAAATACCACATTTTCTTTATACATCCACTGTTCTTATATAAGGATTCTGAATAAGATCACTGGTAGATTTTTTTCAACCTAAGAGTTAGAGATCAGAAAAACTATGGGCTGATGTATTCAAAGTTCTAAAAGAAATACTGTTTTTTAAGAATTCTATATCTAGCAAAACTATCCATCAAAAGAGAGAGAGATATTAAATTCCTAAACAAATGTTGTTTGAGTTTATTATTACTACAGTTATCCCGCAATAAATACTAAAATATAGTTTTCAATTTGAAATGAAAGAATATCAGAAGGTATTTTGAGGCTGTATGAATAAATAATTCAGTAAAGACATATATGAAATACGGAGGTAAATATAAGAGCTATTGCTATGATAACAGTGGTGTCTGACACAATTTCTCCTTTCTAAATGTTTTGAGAGACTAATACTTTTTAAAATTATTATTCTAAAAGCTAATATTAAGATACAAGTATATTAAAATGATTAGTTTATGCCTTGGGAAACACAATACAAAAAGATGTATTTTACAGTTATTATTAACTAGGTGAGCACTCTAACCACTGAGTTAAATCCCCAGCCAATTATTATTAACTAAAAGTGGAAAAGAAAGGGCTCTTACAGTAATACCGTTCTTATATATTATTGAATTTAAACTGAAGTGAATTCAACTTAGAGTGTCATAAATTCAGGATGTTAAATTTAATTCTCATGGTAAGCACACGAATATAGACAAAAGAAAACTAAAAAGTTTCACTGCAAACAAAAAATACCAACTAAGCACAAAATAATCTTAGAATGCAGGAAATGAAAGACAAAAGTGTTATAAAGAAATAGAAAAGAAATAGGAAAATGACATATCTAGCAAAATTATCCATCAAAAGTGAGAGAGATATAAAAGAAACAGAAGATGACATAAGTAAGTTGTTCTTGGTAATTACTGCCAATGTTAATGGGTTAAAATATCCAAGCAAAAGATAGATATTCACAGAACAGATTTTTAAAAAATGATCATATCTACATATTGTCTATTAAAGACACACTGTAGGTCCAAAGAAACAAATAGATCAAAAGTTAAAGGAGGGAAAGTTAGTCCATGAGAAAGTAACGAAAAGAGAATAAGTGTTCCTGTGCTCCATCAGATAGAATAGGATTCAACTTTTTTAAAACGTTCATAAAATTAAGACATTATCAATACATGATTCAATACACAAGAAGACATAATAATCCTAAACCCTTCACATTAATAATATAGTTCCAAAACATACAAAGTAAAAACTGACAGAATTAAAGAAAGAAATGAACAGTTTTACTGTAATTATTGGAAATTTAAATACCCTTCTTTCAACAAGAGGAAAGAACAACTGGACTAAAGATTAGTAAAGAAACAGGGAATTTGAGATCTACAAAAGAGGCGTATATAGATTGCATTCACCACTAATAGCATACAGAGACTTCTGCTGTGTGTATGGGACAGTTCATAACTTGAATTACAAAGTCACTGTTGATAGATTTACAAAACTAGATCTCATGTAAAGTATCTCTTTGATCACAAAGTAATGAAGTTACAAATTAATGACAAAAGAAAACTGAAATACTCACTAATATGTGGAAACTTTAAATGTTTCTAAAAATTAATGCATCAAACAAGAAATCCTAAGTAAGTTGGAAAATACTTATAGATGAGCGAAAACAAAATGCAACATGCCAAAATTTAAAGGACACAATGAAAACAGTGCGAATGAGAAAATTTGTACTTATAAAGTATCATTAAAAAATAAAATTTCGAATCAAAAGCTGAACTTTATAACTTAACCACAAGAAGAAGCAAAAATAAGCCGAACAATTAGTAGACGGAAGAAAATGATAAACATTGGATTAGAGACAAACTACTAGAGCAATATGCACTGTCTGCTCTGGGGGCACACTCGCAGTGACCTAGGAAGCTCTACTAAGCCCCACATCTGAAAGGTCAACAACATGTCTCAGTACCGCCACTCTGTGGACCAAGACATCAACTTCAGTGGACAGAGGGGAGGTGCTCAAACAGAACACTTGCTTTTGTCACTTAGCCAGAGTAATTAAGTAAGAAAAAGAATTTAAAAGCACCCAAAGTGGAAAAGAAAAAGTAAAATTATTTTTGTGTGCAGATTACATGACTTTCAACATAGAAAACAAAAACCTGACACAAACAAAATGCACTTTAGAATTATGGAAATAATTCAATGAAAAGGCAGTGTGCAGCTAACACACAAAAGTTATCTCTAAACACCAACAGTGATCAATCTGAAAAGAAATTAAGCAATTAATTTCATTTGAAATAACATTCAAAAGAAGAAATTCTTAGGCATTAACTAACACAAAAGGTGCAAGAACTTTGCAGAGAATTCTCTAAAACTTTTCTGACAGAAATTAAAGAAGTAAATTAAAACAAAGTTATCCTATGTTCATGGGTTTGAAGATAGTATCATTTGTCTGAGTTACTTTTCTCTTGTTGTGGAGACAAAATACCCTACACCCAAAGTTGAAGGGGGAAAGGTTAATTTAGCTCACAGTTCATAGAGGTTTCAGGCCAAAATCAGCTGGGTCCAAGGCAGGGTGGCATGGCAGACAGGCAGAAGGCAGCAAGGGAAGCAAGGGACCTAAGCAGCTTCTTCCTGTGCCTTATATCTTATTCAGACAACTAGGGTTAGGGCGGTACCAAAACAATCAGTAGATTGATTTAGTAATCACACACCCTTATTCACAGCACCACACACTCTAGATCCAGGCTTCTCTTACCACAGGAGGCTTCGGGGGACATTTAGGCACAAATCATCACATCACTAAAATGTTAATATTATTTCAAATGATCTATAAATTTAATGCAATCCCTATTAAAATTGCAATGATTTTTTTTTCCAGAAAGAGAAACCCCATTCTACACTTCTCACAGGACTCTGAATAGCAAAATAGTTCTGAAAAATAGTATAAACCTGGAATACTCACATTTCCTGTTTACCAAATTTACTGTAGGGCAACAGTAATTGAAACAATGTGGTACCAGTATAAAGACAGATAAACAAATAAATAGAATAGAATAAGGGTTAGGGATTTAGCTCAGTGGTAGAGGGCTTGCCTAGTAAGTTCTAGCCCTGAGTTCGATCCTCAGCACTGGGAGAAAAAAAAATATTAAGAATAGAATAGAATAGAAAGACTGAAAATAAACCTTCCCTTAGTAGTGAAGTGAGTTTTGACAAGGGTGCTAAGGCCATTAAATGGGGAAACAGACAGTGTTTTTTTATACAGTGCTAGAGTAATGGATATCTCTGTGCAAATAATAAATAGCATTAATATACAAAAATTAAAATATAAATTCATATTAAATAAAACCCTTAGAAAGTTACATGGCAAATCTTCACAATGCTAAATTTGGCAATGATTTTTTGGCCTTGAAATCAATAGCAGAAGCAACAAAAGGAAAAATAAAGCAAATTGAATGTCAGGAAGTTTTATAAATAAAACACATCATTGATAGATTAAAAAGGCACTTTGCAAAATGAGATAAGTATGTGCAAATATATTTCTGACATCTTGATAAAAATGGATAAAAACATAAAAGAACATTTCTCAAATGAATAGTAAGCATATTAAAATGCTAATCTCTACCAAAATGCAAATCAAACCTGAACTATCACCTCACAGTAAGATGGCCTATTATTTTTCTCCCATCTATGTATCTCTATGAAAATAGTATGTGTTGGCAAGAATACAGAGAAACTGAAATCTTTGTGTACTGTTAGTGAAAATGTAAAATATGAGAGTTACTATGGAAAACAGTGTAGTGTTCCTTTAAAATTAAACAAAATTACATCATGATCCAGTATTTCCACTTCAGCACATAGATTGGAAATAATTTGAAGAACAGTATTAAATGGCGTTTGTACACCCATATTCATGGCAACAATATTTGTAAATAAAATATGGAAGTAAGTCAAGTGTACATGATAAAAAATAAGCAAAATGTGGTGTGTCCATACAGTGGCATAATATTCATCCTTAAAGTGGAAAGGAAATTTGACATATGCTATGGCTTGGATAAATGCTAAAGAAATTATGCTAAGTGAAATAAGACAGCTATAAAAAGAAAAATACTGTATGATGCATGTACCTGAGGCATTTTAGAGTATTTAAATTTATGGAAACAGGATATGGTAAATACCAGGAGCTTGGAAGAGGTGAAAAGTGAATTACTGTTTAATGGACACAGAATTATCACCAACACAAACCATATACATAACACACACATATATGTGTATGTGTGCATGTGTATACACTGAAATACACACAAATATAAAGAATAGTGATATTCAAGCCAAGAAAATGCTCTCTTTATAGGAATGCTGTTCTTAGGTTCCTAAAATAATACAAAATTTAAAATCAATCCTGTCTTCAATAGGTTCATTTAATAAATGATCTCACATTATTTACGTGTTGAGGCCTTATTTTTTATTCACTCTTTCTTGTCCTTCAAGATCCAGATTTGGTCAGACTGGTTCTATGGTGATGAAAACTGATATGACGAGTGTGTGCCTATGTACACTACTGCAACACAATACTATAACAAGTAATTTACATTACTGATGATACATGAGGCAGAACTCATAACAGGAAACCAAGGAAATTAATTTTTACTTTGATTTTAGGTCTGTTTAGATAATAGTACCCTTCCTGTCTATTCACAAGATTTCTGCTGGCAGTGCACTTAGCAATTTCCAGGAGTATTTAATAGTTTTTTTTAAATGGTGTTACACTGACATTAGAATATTTATTGATCCTCTTATTAAGCACAAGTGCTCAAATGAGTTTCTGTGGTTCTCTCACCGTTCTCTCTTGCGCTCTACCTTGGTTTGTCCTTTCTCCAGCCCCTATATATTTTTGTGGGCATGGTGCGCAGCTCCATACTGCACAATGTTAGAGAAACACTGCACTTTTGTATTTGGTGCATTCATCGCATGGCATTTAACTTGATCCCTGAGAGTTCTTTCCTTTGCCTCACTGGTATACAGCAGAAAAATTCAACATCCAAAGATTTATAATTGTACTTTGCATTTCATATTACATTTCTGCTCTAATCTCTGAATTTTCTATGATGCCCTAATTTAAAAAAAAAAAAAACACTGTATATGAACAAAGGAACACGCACTTTAAATGTATGGTAATTATCTGGTAATATCTTCTGTGTACTTTTCAATCAGTGTTTCCTTTTAGCATGTCACTATTGTAGGAGCTTGCCTATTAAAATTCAAATTAAAAAATTCAAAGTGGGGAACAAGGTACAAATTGACTCATGAATGCCTTCCCCTCACTTTTGCAAATTCTTCATGTTTATAGCTCTCTCCGTTGCTAAATTTTCCTTGGTGCTGAGTTTTCGCACAGAATTACCGTACAAATACAAGTATGGGAGCTCTTAAATGAAAAATGTGCACATTTCCATCATGTTGCCTTTGAAATGGAAACTCTACTGGCGAGCACATTAACTAGAGCATAAGAAGCTAATTAGGAACACCCTTAAATCCCGAGGATGAGCACAGTATAAGTCAGTTTTCAAAGTTCTTAATATCACATAAGAGAAAATTTTGATGGCTGCAATGTGGTAATCTCACTCCTGAGGCTTGTAGATGTAGCCTGACTAAGTTGCTTATGAAAATGTGATTTTTTAGGGCTCTGGGCAAATTTGATTTAAGGAAGGAAGCCAAGGAATTTTTGATAGAGCACTGAAGTGACAGGTTAATATTATTGGGAAAAGAGAGTGGAAATGTACTTTTTTCCATTTCAGTATTTCAATTTTGTCAATAGGATTGGCACTATAATTATCTCTGGATTAGTCACAGGTCTCTATACCTGTTAAAAGTGAGTATCAACTAAACTGTAACTTGACAGGAAATTTGTTGTAAAAGGTATGCTGAGAAGAGGGCAAGAAGTTCAAGCTGATTAAAAAGTTACACATTTTAAAACTTAACTGCTGAAACTTAGTATTATTTTGGAAAAGATGTTGTGATAAAGACGCTTTAGGAAGCCTCTACAGTGTAAACACAGAACCCAGCAGGGTGTAACAGGAAGCTGTGGGCTTGTCAAATCCTTAACCGGGGCCACGCCCAGCCCCTTCAGCTTCCCAAACTCCTCTCACCTTCCATCAAGTACCCTGGCTTTGATACTTCTCTGAAAACAGGAGAATCCAAAGGGAAAAGCATCCATTAAATGCACCAAAGGGGGCAGATTCCTCTCCTCCTTCATGTTCTCACTCCCTGATCCACGGCTCTCCTAGGGATCCATTCCATAACCATCAGTGAGTACAGGCAGCTCGTTAGGTAGGTAAGAAGCAGGTGATATGTTTTGTCTTGCTCTGTGTTTTTTCTTTTTTGACTGAATATTTTTCTAACGTCAAAAACTTGTCAAAATTTTTCTTTGGAAAACTAGTTTAAAAGAAAACAGGGGGCCTGGGGATTTAGCTCAGTGATTAGAGTGCTTGCCTTGTAAGCACAAGGGCCTGAGTTCGATCCCCGGGACCACAAAAAAAAAAAAAAAAAAGTTATTAAAAAGAAAACAGGGGCTAGGGATTTAGCTCAGTGATTAGAGTGCTTGCCTTGCAAGCGCAAGGCCCTGAGTTCGATCCCCGGCACCACCAAAATAAATAAATAAATAAATAAATAAAAGAAAACAAAATGAGGCCAAATACAGATTTATGACAAGACCAAAGAAAAAGGTTTTATAAAACCAAGTTCCTCGATTTTTCCTTCCATTCATATATGCAAGAAAAAATATTGAATCATTGTAAATGTGTCAAGCCAAAGTAAAATGCATAGCTAAAGTGTACACAAGAATGAGCACTATTCCTTGAAGAATTTATAATCTGTAGCAAGCAGGTATATGTAACATAGGGATATAAAAACTTTACAGTACACCCAAAACCATAGTTAATGTTTTAGATGCCAAGAATAATTATCTGCACAGGACATATACAAATAATTATCAACAAGAGTTTTTATAATAATATTTTTAATCATTAATTCTGAACAATTAAATGTTCAGCGGTAGGGAAGACACAGTATGAATGAAGATATGTCCACAAGACATTAAAAATAGAATACTAAAATACTTATTGTGAAGGAAATATGTTCATAATATTTAATCGTATTAAAACAAGGCCACATATGTTATGGTAGGAACATATTTTATTAAAGTGTATACATATAGATGAAAGTGAAAATTTATCTGCATTTCTAAAATACTTGGCCAGGCCATCTTATTTCTTTTAAATATATATATTCGAAATTAAACTTTTTTCAATTTTCATTTTTAAAATACTTGACCTAGAGACAATAAAGCCCCAATTAACACAAAAGTCTAGTGACAGATTAGACAAAGTTTCACAATAAACTTGAACAAAAATCTGAACTCCAGCTTCCACGTTAATAAATTGAGTGCAAACTTTATCCAGCAAACTTGTATTGAAAATTAAGTGTGTGCATCATACCAGGTACCATATGTCATGCTTACCACACAGTAAACATAGTAATTATAGTAATCTCAACCATGGCCATCTTTTGTTTTATTATTCCTAGTATACTTCTAAAAAATGAAAAGAAGTACTTTTATACCAACTTCATTCAAAGTAATATAAGAAATGATTGAAAAATTCATAATCTTATCATTCACCCATGTTGGAGCATTTTTCTTTTGTTTGTTCCCATACCAGCAAGTACTAAAATATTTAACTAATTCAAACAAATTACTGAATATTTATATTTTAGCATGCATCCTGCTAGGTGTTAGAGATAACCTCGATAAGAAAGTCAGAAATTCTGTGCTCTAAGTAGATAATGCAAATAAATTATAGTACAGTGAAATGTGTAATCATGGAAATACATAAAGATGCAAAGGCACTTGTAGAGGACGTCTTACTTAACCGGCTGTCCAAAAGAAATGGCAGAGCATACATTCTGGAACACATAAGCTCTGATCGTTTAATGGGTAGGAACGTTTAATTTGCCAGGTAAGGGGCCAGCCATCATCGGCCCAAAGGAATGGGACAGACCACAGCCTAGAGAAAATTCTGTTTATGAAAGTACTTTCTTCTTTAGCAGAATATAGAGAGGGATGTAATACAG
>PVJO010026212.1:0-21427 GCA_004026905.1 Hystrix cristata
AAAAAAAACATGGTCATTCCTACTAAAAATTAAATAAATGCCAATTAACTGTCTTTTGTCCATCAGATTTATACAGTTTGAAAATATTTGACATAAACTTTAGAGAAAATGTATTCTCAAGATTGTTCATGAGAGTCCACACTGATACAGTCTTTTCTGGCAGGTAAATTACTTTCCATCACTCAGCAATTCCATTTACAGATTTATGCTGTGTAGCAAGAAAAATCTGCCAGGTGTCATGGTGCATACCTATAAGCCCAACTATTCAGGCTGGTCAATCTAGTGAGATTTTTGTCTCAAAAATTAAAAAATAGAAAATTCTGAGATTATAGATAAAGCAGTTACCTAGCATGCACAAGGCTTGGGCTCAATCTCCAGTGTTAGCAAAATGAATCATCTAAGTTTGTGCCACTATGTGTGTGTGCACGAATTTTTCACTATATTTTTTGCAACACAGAGAAATGAAAGCATCCTAAATAGAACAATAAATAAATGTAGGCATATTCTGCAACTATGAAAAACAATGAGCCACAGCCATGTATATTGATCTGGAACAATGTTAGAGATACAAAGTCACCAAAATCAAAATGCATGTCTTGATGCCAGTTCACAGCGAGAAGAAAAGAATGGTGGGAGGTGGCAGTTCTGATTGACCTGGAAGAGTTAACAGTGACTGTCTTTACGGCTTGGGGCTAGAAGAAGGGTGAAGAGTTTCCTTGACACATATCCCTAAGCGTCACTGTGAATATGAATCACCGTTCACTAACAATAGTACATGAAAACACGGACAAACCCAAACAACTAGCGACATCTCCAGTGAGTGAGGGTTGTTCTTGCTAGTTCTGAAAAAACTACGAAAATTATTTGGCGTATGGATTGCTGGAGTATTAGAAAAAGATACCGAAATTAGGTGCCTAAAAGATACACAAATTAGGAATTGTTGAAATGTGATCATCGTACTGAAATTTCAATGTTGTTTTCTGTCTTCTGAGTATAAGTAAAACGCTGGGAACTCTGACTGTTAGTGATTAAGGATAAGTACCAAGGCTCACTGCAGCCAGAAAAAAGACTGCTTAAAGAATCTTACTAGACCTGCTGTGATTTTCCAAAATCTACGATATAGGAAAAGATAATACACAATAATTTCCATCAAAAGATTACCATTGTAAAAATCTAGAAGAATTTGGAAGGGAGAATGTGAATTCTTTAGACAGTCCAGTTTAGAGAAAATGGAAAAATATTAGTAATTGGTATCTTAGAAGAGGTATCTCCATTAATAGAAATTCCTCATGGAAATAAGTGCGAATTGTGCCTACCAAGGAATGTGCAGGTAGAAAAACAAGCAGCAGGCCCGCGTGCACAAGGTTGGGTCAGAAGAAACTCCTGTGGCAAGGCGCACATCTGCCCAGGCACAGCAGCTGGCTCTCCCTCACTTAACTACCTCAATAAAACGACACACCTCCATCCAAACCAAATCTACTTCTAAATCTTATTGTGGAAGAAACCCCACTGACGTCTTATATGCTCATAATTTCTTCTGCTATTTATAAATCTATCTCTTTTACACTGACTTGGTTACCTGCAGATTTCGTGATTCCATTGGAAAATGCTTTCTTAAAATTAATCTTTTATTGGGGCCGGGGATTTAGCTCAGTGGTTAGAGTGCTTGCCTTGCAAGCACAAGGCCCTGAGTTCAAGCCCCAGTACCAAAATTAATTAATTAATTAATTAATTAATTAACCTTTTATTGACAGTTTTGGTTTTATCCTTCTTGTGGTCCTCCATCTACTAAATTTACAATATAAAAGGCTTGGCGCTATATCAGGACAGAGTGATTCATTAAGATGTGGCTGTCTCTTTATCAAGAACTTTCATCATCACAGATGAATCCGTCCCAGGCAAAAGGTAAATAGAGAAGGAGGCAGCACTAGCATCTCCAGGAAATTGTCTACCTTGCTTATTGGGCCTAGAGTTCATCTTTATCCTGCCACTAATGCACAGTTGGATTAGGTAATGCAACATTCTCCTGGTTGTTTAGTCATATTTCTCTCTGAAGAGCCTGAATATAAACTCAGTTAAAAATGCAGGAGGTTGGAAGGTAACCATAGATTTTAAACCCACAGCTGTAGTAATTTATCCTCCCAGGAAAGATATACTAGTTAGGATGCGATTATAAATGGAAAACTCTGAGGGAGGGAGTCATTTGAGCCCGAATAACTCTGAAACCAAGTAATAACTTCACAAATAGGAATTTCAGATGAAAAAGATTTATGTATCAGGGAGGAATAAGGTAAAATAGGTATGCTGACTGCAGTACTAAGCTTTACATGCAAAGATAAATGCTGAGATGACAGACTATGTTAAATCAGTGATTCTGACTTTTTTCTCTTCCTCTGCTACTCCTTTGATAGGCAATACTTCTTTTTTTTTTCTTTTCTCCCTGAAATCTTAAACTTACCCAAAGTTCTGCTCCTCTTCTCATTGTTCTTCTCCCTCTTTATAAACTCACGACTGACCTAAGTCATTTATTCAGGCCATTCCCAAACATTGTGTTTAATCTTAGCCCCTGACTTGCCCTTCCTCCAGCATTGGAAGAGACATTGAAAACCACAGATAGCATATTGTGTCCTCTATGCACATCTTTCCTGGAACATCTAAAACAAATAGTGGCACAATCTATACCTAAAGTCTCCTGGTGCAGAACATGTCACAGTCACAATTTTTAGTTATTTTTGGGAGGGGAGCAGAAAGTAGGTGTCTGAAACTTCCATCCATGTATTTTATTTGACATTTAGGGTCACAGAAAGGAACTTTAGTATCTCTTCATGTTACATTTCTTCAAGAGTCCAAGAATAGCTACAGTAACTTCTACATCAGGCTAAACAAGCCTAATTCTTTCAACATTCTTAATGTGATGTGGGGGGGATCACAGATCCCCACATGCAAAGGCCTTTGCAACGTGTCCCCAGAAGAGGGGGATGTAGTTTATAGTTGTACCACAGCTTTGAGTGCAGGATGGTCCTGTGATCTGCTTTGATCAATACAATACAGCAGAAGTGATGTTCAGAGTGTTTCAAGCATTCGTTTTCTTTTTATTCTGAAGGTTGTTTGGTTTTGTTCTCTTGGTTATTTCCTTTGCTGTGCAGAACCTTCTTAATTTGATATGATCCTATTTTGTGATTCTTGGTGTTGTTTCTTGTGCAATTGGGGTTCTGTTCAGAAAGTCCTTGCCTATGCCTGTGTTTCCAAGAGTTTTACTTATTTTCTTTTTCACCAGGTTCAGTGTTTCTGTTTTTATATCTAGGTCTTCAATCTATTTTGATTTGATTGTAGTACAGTATGAGAGATATGGGTCTATCTTTTAGCCTTCTAGACATGGGTAACAAGCTTCCCCAGCACCATTTGTTAAAGAGATTATCTTTTCTCCTGAATATGTTCTTCACTCCTTTGTCAAAAATCAGCTGTTTGAAGGTGCCTGGGATTGTTTCTGCATCTTCCATTCTCTTCTGCTCATCAAAATGTTTCTTTTTGTGCCAGTACCATGCTGATTTTATTTGGCTAGTTTTGTAGTATAACTTGAAATTCCAAAGGGCTATGGGCCGAGGAGGAGAAAGGATGTACCCACACATTTTAGGTGCAAACATTAAACCAATATTCTCACTTTCCATGCCTCACATCTTAACTTCCTTGTGTTAACTGCTGCCTTTAAGTCCTGAGACTCCCTGAAGCTTGGCAGCTTGTAGTTTGCCTCGGCCTGTTTCTCATCCACATCCTCCTCTCCAGTACTTTAGACTCAGTCTCCTCCACTCTTATAAGTCACGGTTGATCCTGCTTCACACCTTTCAAAAGTCTGTTGAAAATTCTGGTCCATCTATCTCCCTTCCTGTTCTTTGCAATCATGTGGGCTTATATCTTTTAAATTTATTTTATTGGCATTTTATTGGGATTCTCAAGAGGCCAAGTTGGGAAATGAGACAAATGAGTGTCAGCATCAAAGGACTGAATATTTTTTAAACTTAAGAAGCATATAACATACTATTTAAATCCTATGCATTGTTTAATTCCTTGGTTTTCTCTCCTAAAAACATGATGCCAATGATAACACTTAAGATAGTTTTAAAAAAGGAAATCTCGGTGAATATAAAGATAAGTTTTATTTTTAAAAAGGTATGCCAATTCAAGAGATCTATAGACGTAACTTAGAACAACTGTAGCTCCAGACTTTGCTGGTGATTTTATTTTAGAACTGAAATATTCCTGAACTGAAACCTCACAGCATATCATCATCTTGGTCCCTCATCCTGCAATCACTATGCTTCAAATCAAGGCCACAAAGCCCAAGGGCCAATCACCTGTTCTTGTAAGGGAAGTTCTATTGGAACAGAGCTCTACTTCCTTCCACTCACGTTATCTCTATGGCTGCCCTCATGCTCCACACACCAGGGATGATGCCCGATCAAATTCAGTGGTTAAAAAAAATATTTGCTATCTGATGCCTTAAAGAAAAAGTGTGTTGACCCCTGCTTTAGATGATCAAACTTTAGGAATAAAGTGGTACTGTTAATAAATAAAGCAAAGATACATTATAGTGAATAAATATTTTAACTTCCTGAATTAAGTAGAAAACTATTTTTTTAGATTACGTTACCTCTAGTATAAAAGGTGAGAATAGCACACCAAGGGTAGATTATGTTTGAAATATACTAAAGTAAGAATCTTTTGTAACAAAAATCTTTATACCATTAATCTACATGAAAGACCAACAGATTTGGGACCCCAATGTAATATTTTGCACTTGTAATCATGGTGGGCACGGAACTGTACAAAGGACAAAGGAACCAAGGTTTGAGTCTAGTCTGTGCTAATACATTCACCATAGCCTTGGACAAGTCACAATTCCTCTAGGTTTAAGTTTCCGTGTCCATAAAGTTGGGGATAAAATTGTATAGTCTTGTAGTGACTATGATTTGTAAGGTTATGCAAACAGTGCAATTGACAGCTTTGTCCTTTGCACATGATGTTATCAGGCTGTTCTACTGATATTAATATTTAAAAGAAAAGCATCAAACACTAAACTGAGAAATACAGAAACTGTGGATATATTGTGATTCCTGTACTTTATTTAGATGCCTTAGAAAAATCATTTATGCAATTCCATGCTCCAGTTTTCTTTTTACTAAAGCAGCAATAATAGTGTTTGTATCTTTAGTATATCAAGATATACTATTCTTTTTTGGCAAAGCTATTTGGGAAGACTTGGAAGAAAAGAGATACATACATATTAAATTCTTGTTTTTAAATTAATTTTAGGTTATTATAATATTTCAAAAAATACTTAACCTTGCCCTTTAGAACACTGCATATAGAATGCAAATTAAATGCTAAATTTTACATAGTCCTTACTCATGTGTGAAAAAATTAGATATTCTGCATCGTAGACAACTCTTCTGAAATAATGTCACCATGTAATATCACTGTTAGCTTTCCCAGCTGAGAAATGTTGTTTTCATGAATAGTGATAAGAAAGGAATTTGAATGGAATTTTACATTCTCATGCCTTGTAACATAAAATTGTCACCCAGGACTATAAATTTTATCCCTTTTATACCAAATATAAACTATCAATTTCAAATGTGTAGCATAGATTTAGATGAATTTCTTCCTATTTAAGGTTTAAATGTCAGGTAAACAATGTTGAGTAAAGAGAACCCAGAATATGATTATTAATTATATTTACTCAAAACCGTGATCCCTACCTATTAATATATAATATTAAAAACTTCACTATCCACGCATGACATAGCAATTGGGAATGTCTGCCTTAGAAATCTAACTTATAGTAACATTTTTACAGAATAAGAATCTTTAACGGTCTGAACCTTTTAATAATATGGTGAAATTACTTTTTTGTAAATATTCTTTCTTAGCATTTGATACTTAAACTAGTAATTAAAATACTCAAAAATTGTGTTGATATTTCAGTAGGAAACATGATTTCCTATTAATGAACTACAGAGGTTTTATGGAGGATAGTAAAGTACTGAGAAAGAAATACTTTAAATAAAGATATTATTCAGTCTTTTAAAAATGTACTTATCCATACATAATGGAATGTTTTGGAAAGTCTAAGGCTTTTGTCAAAGATCTTTTTGTTGAAGCTTGTGTTTGCTGAGTTGAAATTGATTATCTAATATTTATGAAGCGTCTCTGAAGTTAATCAGAACTCACAAAGCCTGATCTTTGTCTGAAGGAGTGTGTGTTAACATAACCAAACTTTATAAATAGTTACCAATGAATGATGTGGTAGAACAAATATTTTACCAAACTTAGTGCTACTAAGAATATATTTTTTTCTTTTTTAGGTTTTCTCACTTATCAGTGTTCCAGCAAAACAGATTATTGATGTACATTGTTTTTCACAGTCACAATACACAGCCAAATCTCTGGGCATATTTTAACCATATCCTAAGATACTAAGATTTGAACTTCATTTAGTAAGGTTTCTGAGTTGTCAATAGTCTTCAAATTCCTGTGAATCTCAGTCCAAATAACATTTGTTACCAAAAAAGAAAAAAAAAAGGTTTTGTTTTCTCCTTTTTTTTTCAATTTTGGGTCCCGTTTTCTGACTTCTATCTGAATCTGTACTCTGGCATTTCGTATAGTATTTGTGCCTTGATCACTATGACCATTGCAGCCACCAAGATATTCTTATCTTAACCAATGAACAAGGCCGGAGATAACTGAGATTGCGTTCCTAGCTGCTAATATAATTGTAACTGGCTAAAAGAATCCTCTGGTCCACAAAGATCTTGTGATATTTGCAATCATAAATAATGTTATAAATTCATAGTAACACATTATATAATCTACTCTTGGCGGCAAGACTTCAAAAACAACAATGGACGCCTGTGAAGTTCTTATGAGATCACCATTATTCTAGCTGCTAAGATAACTTCTTAGGATTTGGACACAATCTTTAAATATCAAAAATCCCTTCACATGTCTAGCCCAAACGGCATGAAAGGGTATGACTCATACATAGAATAACAAAGAAGCCAGTGTGATTCAAGCAGCGTGATCAACAGGAAAGCTGCTAAGGTCAGCTATGTAATGGGAATGGTGCAGGATTTCACGGTGGGCAGCTCTGAGTTGGCTCCTTATGTACCCACCTCCTAGTACTCACTCTTGTCCAACACTCGCCCTCTGAGAGTGGAGTGGACCTGGCGGCTTGCTTCTGATGGAGAGAAAGCAGCAGAAATATCACCGAATGTCACTTAGGTTGCAAATGGGCTCTTGTCTAATTTTGCTGACCTCGTTTGGTCATTTTTATTCACTCTCTCTGGTGGAGGCCAGCTGCCATATTGTGAACTGAGCTAAGGAAAGGCCCACAATGAGACCTGAGGGAGGTCTTCCTCCACCAGCCAACAACCACACGAGCAATACTAGAAGCGAACGTCTACAACCATAGCCTGCACTTACGATGGCAGCCCCAGAAACACCTTGAGAGAGAGCCTGGGACAAAGGAACCAGCTAAGGGGAACTGAAATTTTTTTACCCCAGGAAAAGAATTGTGTTACATAAATGTTTTCTTTTAAACTATGAAGTTTTCAGTAAGTTGTTATGCAACCATAGATGAGTAATATGCCATTTAAGATCTTATAGACGCTATGATGACTTTTCTTTCATCTTTCTGAGTGAAACAGAAAACCACTGGAAGGTTTTAGAAGGGGAATGATGAGTTATAAAAGAAATATTCCTTCTGTTACATCAGTGATGGATTTAGGAGGACAAAGAAAGAAGTATCAAGAAGATTTAAAAGGCCATTACACTAGTTGAAGTAAGAGATGACAGAGGTCTGAATTAGGGTGGGAGGCAGCAGAAGTGATCAGAAGTGGTCAAAATCTGGTACATTTGAAGAAAGAACCAAGAGGATTTGCTCATAGAACAGAAGTAAGGTGAGAAAAAAATGGAAAGGAGTCAGGAATATTTCCAAAGTGTCTGACAAGATGTATCTACCATCTGCAGAGACAGGGAAAGCCATGAGAGAAGGAGGTTTGCAGGTGAAGAGCTTAGTGTGTGGCATCTTCCATTTGATATATGTATTTGGCATTTAAGTGATACTTAAAAATCAAACGAAAGTATGAATCAAGTGATCAGAGGAGAGTTGCAAATGGAAAACATGAGTTTAGGCATATTCCGAATATGAACAGCCTTTAAAGCCTTGAGTATGGATGAGACCATCAGGAGCCAGATATCCAGTGCTCGCTTCGGGGGCACATATACTAAAATTGGAACAATACGGAGAAGATTAGCAGGGCCCCTGCAGAAGGATGACACGCAAATTCGTGAAGCATTCCATATTTTTTCAAAAACTAAAAGCTTTCACTCTAAAATTCAGAATGAGACAAGGATGTCTGCTCTCACCACTCTTATTCAATATAGTTCTGGAAACATTAGCCAGAGCAATTAGACAAGAGAAAGAAATAAAAGGAATAAGGATAGGAAAAGAAGAAGTTAAATTATTATTATTTGAAGATGACATGATACTCGATATAGAAGACCCCAAAAACTCCACCAACAGACTTCTAGATTCAATAACCAAATTCAGCAGTGTAGCTGGATACAAAGTCAACCCTCAGAAATCAATAGCATTCCTGTACACAAACAACAGACTCACTGAGAGAGAAATTAGAGAAATAACACCTTTCACAATAGTATCCCAAAAAATAAAGTACCGAGGAATCAATCTAACGAAGTAAAAGATCTATACAACAAAAACTACAGTAAATTGAAAAAGGAGATTGAAGAAGATATCAGAAAATTTAAAGATATTCCCTGGTCCTGGGTAGGAAGAGCCAATACAGTGAAAATGACCATACTTCCAAAACTGCTATACAGATTTAATGCAATCCCAATTAAAATACCAATAGAATACCCCACAAAATTAGAGAAAACAATCCTAAAATTTATTTGGAACCAAAAGAAACCTAGAATAGCAAAAGCAATTCTGGGCAATAAAAGCAAAGTAGAAGCCATCAAAATCCCTGACCTAAAGCTATATTACAAAGCTACTGTAATAAAAACAGCATGGTACTGGCAAAAAAACTCCAACTCCAGCACTAATGGAACAGATTAGAAGATGAAGAAACATGTCCAAACACTCTGAGTCATCTTATCTTTGACAAAGGGGCCAAACAACCTCACTGGAAGAAAGATAGTCTCTTTAATAAATGGTGCTGGAAAAACTGGCTCTCCACATGCCAAAGGTTAGAACTAGACCCTTATCTTTCCCCATGCACTAAGCTAAAATCAAAGTGAATCAAAGATCTAAATATTAAAACAGAAACACTAAATCTGTTGGAATATAGAATAGGTAGAACTCTTGAAGACATAGATGTAGGCAAAGACTTTATGAACAAATCCCCAGTTGCCCAGGAAATATCACAAAGAATCAACAACTGGGGCCTGATCTTATTAAAAAGCTTTTGCACAGCAAAAAAACAAAACAAAACAAGACAAAAAAAAAACAAAACAAAAAACAATAAACAGAGCAAAGAGACAACCCACAGAGTGGAAAAAAATCTTGCCAGCTATTCCTCTGACAAAGGACTAACATCTCGAATATATAAAGAACTCAAAAAAATCAGACCCCCCCCAAATTTAAAAACCTAATTCAAAAGTGGGCAACTGAAATGAATAGACACTTCTCTGATGAAGAAGTAGAAAAAGCAAACAAACACATGAAAAAATGTTTGACATCACTAGTCGTTCGAGAGATGCAAATTAAAACAACCCTGAGATTCCGTCTCACTCCAGAAAGAATGGCTATTATCAACAAATCAGCCAATAACAAATGCTGGAGGGGCTGTGGAGAAAAAGGAACCCTTCTCCACTGTTGGTGGGAGTGTAGACTGGTGCAACCGCTATGGAAGTCAGTGTGGAGATTCTTCAGGGAACTAGGACGAGAAGTTCCATTTGACTCAGCTATTCCTTTTCTTGGTTTCTTCCCAAAAGAATTAAAAACATCATATCACAGTGATATATGCACACCCATGTTTATAGTGGCACAGTTTGTAATAGCTAAATCTTGGAAACAGCCCAAATGCCCATCAACCATGGAATGGATAAAGAAAATGTGATTCATTTTATACAATGGAGTACTACTCTGCCATGAAGAATGATAAGCTTGAGATATTTCTAGGTAAATGGATGCAACTTGAGACCACACTCTTAAATGAAATAAATTGGACACACATGTTTAAATACCACATTGTTTCTCTGGTGTGAGAAACTGAAAGCGTAAATAAAAACTAAAATGTATTATATTGGGAAAGGGAAGAAAATGTCCAAATGGGAAAGAGAACAAGGGAGGGGGAAAGGAACACAGGGCCAAGAGAAATAAGGAATGGAAGCAAAAAATGGAAACAAAGCTTTTGTAAATAAGGAGGGAGGAGGAGGTGAAGGGAGGGGAATGGGAAAAAAAGACGCAACAAAATATGTCATGTACAGGTACAAATCTCCAATGATGAATGTCATCTTTATGTATATCTAAAATGTACCATTAAAATAAAATTTATAAAAAAGACCTGGATACCCAAAGAAAAGGGAAGTGGTATAAGCATCAAACAAAGAATTACTCCCAAATTTAAAAACTAGCAAGTTGAGAAGGATCCATAAGTAGGAACCTGAAAGGAGCAGATTACAAAGAAATAACAAGATCAGGAAAGTGTGTGCCCTGGAAATCATGAGGAAACAGTGCTCCAGTAAGTTATAATAAGCAAGTCTGTTCTGTCAGATGCTGTCGAAAGGCCACGCCCGGTAAGGACTCGGATGAGCCATTCGTCTTACCATGGTGACCGTCACTAGCACCTTTGATGAGAGCATTCTGTTGGAGAGTTTTGCTGCAATGAAGAAAGAATAAGCAGACAGAAAAAATTAAAAATACACACAACTATGTGATGAAGTCTTGCTGTAAAGAGGAGAGAGAACAAGTGGTAGCTGGAGGAATAAGTGAGGTCGAGAAAGGCTTTTTTAGACCGGGAAAAATAACAGGAGGTTTGCGTGCTGATAATTTATTTAAAGAATATAAATAGTTGCCAGATAGTGAAGCAAAAGTTGGAAGTAGGAAGTCTTATCAAAGAAAAAAATGTACTAATTTCAAGGAAGAAACTAGTCTGTCATAATTATTTTTTAAGCTAAGAGAACAGATTTTTAAAATTCTACCCTGAGTATAGAGTGGGAAAAAACACAAGCAGGAGCACAAATCTGACGAGAAAGCAATATTTCTTTTTCTTTCTTTCTTTCTTTCTTTCAAAGAAGAGCAATACATCTCTGGCTCTTTCTTTCTATTAGTAAAATATTTTTGATTTTTTATTGTCAAGATGTAAAATGACAGTCCAGGATTCACGGTTGGTGCTAGCTTTTCCACAGGATGCAGCGCTTAAAAGCGTCTCCTGTGCGGCAGGAGGGCCCCGGACTAAGAACCACTTGGGTAACTGGTTCTCCACTTGAAACATCAGAAAACAATCGGGTAGGTTTGGGCTAGTGCAAGATCCAGAAAATAATTTAGTAAGTTTAAGTTAGTGCCAGAGATTTGGCCTTTCTAATAATCACATCAAGATTAATCGTGTTAGAGTCCTGCGCGAGCAAGGCGCACACTGCTGAAGCGAGACCCCTTCGCGTAGCCCTCGCTATAATGGGCTGTGGGGGCAGGCTGGTTACACTGCTGGGAGGCGCCTAGCTTCTCCAAACACAGGACGTGCTACTGGATTAAAATATGAGCATATTTTATGTGTTTGTTAATTCTTTCTTTGATTCATTCCATATCTCACGTGAATACAAAAAAAAAAAAGATTAACCAGTTTAGCCTCAACTAAAATTAGAGAATTTTTTATGGGTCTTTATTTTATAACTCCCCCCTAAATGACTGGACGTAACTTACACCTAAATGT
Organism: Hystrix cristata; assembly: GCA_004026905.1. Classification (NCBI taxonomy): domain Eukaryota; kingdom Metazoa; phylum Chordata; class Mammalia; order Rodentia; family Hystricidae; genus Hystrix; species Hystrix cristata. The sequence continues at coordinate 11,952 of PVJO010026212.1, forward strand.
CTTTATCAGTAAGACCTTCAAAAATTTATAATGCTACAAATATTTGTTTTTAATAAGAGGAGATTTCAAGTAGTGTTCAGTAGTTAATACTCAAATATTCAAAAAATAACTTATCCAATTCGTGGGTCTGTTATCCATATTCCGTCTGTTATTCACTTTAGATTTTATGCATCTCAACAACCAGCTTAGCAGAGAACAAAGAGATGTAGAAAGCACACATGAAAACAAGATACCCATGTCTCAAAATTTAGAATTCTTTCAGCTTTGTGTGTTTTCAAAGTAGCATAATATGTAGAACAGCAAAAAGTTGGTCTTGAAGAAATAATGTAATAGTGACAAGTATTTGGCCCCTAGTGTTATAATACTGATATAAGATAGTGGACATAAAATGAGTGCAAACACCAGAAAATAAGCCACACTTAAGATCTGTGAGAAATAAGCACTTAAGTGTAAACTTACATCATTGCTAGGTATGAAGAGACAAAACCACAAAGAATTTATTGAAATCTATTTGGGGGGAAAACTGTGCTAGAAACCTAGAATATTAGGCACAGTGTTTTGAAAGACTTCGTGGTTTAGTGTAAAGAGACAAATATTCAACTACCATCTGATTTGCTAAGTGATGTGACAGTGCAATACACGGGGTTGTGTGGGAAATTTTAGGAGGAGAATACAATTTATTCTAAGAGCACAGTTAGGAAAACTTCCTGGGAAAGGTGGTGCCCAGGCTCTGCGTGAGAAGAGCTGCTCACAGAGTGCATCAGACTAAATTAAGACAGAGGATATAGTGTGCACGGACATGGAAGTGAGTGTGCTGTACATGAAATGAAAGCAGCCTAGGAAGTTAGAAATGAAGAAAGCCAGGACCAGATCAAAGGTGGGCCTTTTATGCAAAGCCAAGTAAAGTTTATCCTAAAAGCTCCAAGAGTTGCTCAAGGTGGGAGGGGGACAGGCTCAGCTACAAAATACATGTACTTAGTCTGAACAGCAGTGTTTATGGAAGAAACTTGAGTTAACATTTAAAAAACCAGAAAAAATTATATAAAATCCGCTTTCATCCTGGAAAATGAGAAAACTAATGCACAGAGTACTCTGAATTGCATAACAGCTTAAGAGACTAAAACAGAATTTTAGTTAAGATATATTGGCTGCTAAGTTCTTGTACAAGATTTTCCCCTATGATCAGGCTAATGTAGGAGTTAGCCTGGGGGTGTAGCTCAGTAGTAGGGCCCACGCTTAGCATGAGATCCTGGGTTTAATCTCACCACCTCCTATATGAGAGAGAGAGAGAGAGAGAGAGAGAAAGAAAGAGAGAGAAGCATAGGAAGGATCGAGGAGAAGAAGGAAGGAAGGAAGGAAGGAGAGAAGGAAATAGGGAGGGAATGGGGGAGAGGAAGGAGCAGACAGGACAATCTAGGATTTGAGACACACAGAATGAGATGTCCCAGTGACTGCCTACCAAATACATGAGAACAAGATGTAATAAAAAACAGAAAAAGTTCTACCTGCCTTTTTGTTCTGTTATAACCAGAGATTAGAATTGGAAAAGGTAGGTGAAGATACTCTATACTGAGGTTTTTAAAGTGTTTTTGAACTTTCCTTCTGTCTTGCACAAAGATGGTGCCTAATTCTTATGGCAAAATAGATGTGTTACAGGTAGCAGAATCTCCTAGGATCCTTCAAGCCAAATGGCTCTACTTTCTCTGTGATTCCCTGACACGCTGGCCTTTTATAAGTCAGTAAATGAGTCCTGGTACCAATAACTTCAGAATTCATTCCCACAATTTTGAAGTGGGTGGCAAGTCTATTAGAATGGCAATAAAATTTTGGCTTGCACTGGAAGATAATTTATTTTCTGAATTTTTCAGTTTCATTTTCTAAGATAGAGGAAATAATGAATATTTCTCATTCCTTTTAAATTTTAAAAACAGACTGTATTTATATTTGAAAATAAAAATTCATATAAGCAGAATTTTTTAAAAAAAGAAAACCACTAGTGTTCTGACAAGTGAGATAACCACTATTAAAATGTCTATATATTTCCTTCAAGTTATTATAAACATTTAAAAATGTGTATATATATGTGTATGTGTATATATATATGTACACATATACATATATATACACACATATATATACATATATATATGAAAATGTTGCTATGCTGAATAACCAAGATCAAATGAACCATTTCAGCATCATTCTAAATGGTCACAGAGTATTTCATTGCATGACTATGCCATACTGATAAAATAAATCCTAGACTGTTGTTCTTTAATTGGCTCTAATCTTTTCCTGTTCAAAAATATTCTAAATTCCTAAACATAAATCTTTTCACACATGCCCCATGCTTTTCAATACATAAATTCTTACAGACTGAAATTTTAGTTTTGCTGGAGTTGGGTCTGGAACATCTCCCAAAGCCCATGGTCCCTAGAGTGGTGTTATTGGGAGCTGTGGACCCTTCAAGAGAGGGTCTTCATGGGAGGTCATAGGTCATCGGGGTCTGGTCCTTGAGGGGATATTGGGATACCACTCCTTTCTTCCTTCTCCTCTATTTGTCCTTCTGGGTCAGGAAGTGAGAAGTTTTACTCCACCACCTTCCAGCCATGATATGCTGCCCAGTACTGGGCCAAATCAACAGAGCCCATAGTCCTGGATGCAAAACTACCAACTGTGAGTCAACTCTTCCTAAAATGATTGATTTCAGATGTTATTTAATATATGTAGTCAAATATTTTGATCAAAATTTTAACCAAGTGATATTCACTATCATTTTTAATATGTTCAAATCTAATAGAAAACAGTAGTATGAGATTAGAATTTGTTGGCATATATTTTCTAAATGGCTAGCCAATTATCTCAGTACCAAATATTTAATTATGTTGCATACTAATTAAAAATTACATCATTATATTCCGAGTTAATGTATATACTAGATTATATTATATTTTGATATCTTCTTTTTCTTTTCTTTTCTGAGACAGGGTCTCACTGTATAGTTCAGGCAGGTCTTGAATTTACACTAATCCTCCTGCCTCAGCTTCCTGAGTGCAAGGGTTACAGGCATATACCAACACGCCCAACAGCAGCCAGCTGCTCTTGCATTCTAATTGTGTTTTTATTCATCTTGAGCTTATGCTGCATTGTGTTCACTAATAATGATATAACATTATTTTCAATTGTACATTAAAAATTTTTCTAGAGACAGAATTTTGGAACACTTTCTCATGTCCAGTTTTTAAAAAAATTAATAGGAATATTTAGAAAAAGTATGTTAACTTTGCAGATTCACTTGCAATCTCTTCAATATTATTTCTTGTATTATCTTTTCATTATCTGGGTTTATTATATAAAAAGATAAGAATTTTCTACAATACTTATTATAAATTATATTTTTAAAAGTTTATTCTGGGTACTTTTTATTGGTATAAATAGAACTTTTATATTCAAATTATTAGTTACTATAAATAAAATATTAATTCAGATGTATTTCTTTTTATCCACTTCTTTATATTTACACATTAGTTTTGATGTGTTTTAGTAGATTATTTTACTTTTCCAATACATAGCCAAATTTAAATAAATACCAATTTTGGCATTCTATTTCTGGTCTTCTATTTCTACAAAAAGGTTTCAGGCTGTCTTTACACTATCAGGCAATGACAAAGTGTGTGCTAAGCATGTAGTTCAGAGAACATACATGGGATGGGGTTAGAAAGGTTATTCAAAGTATTCTTATCAGGGCAAAATTCCAGCACCTATGATGAATGATTTTTTAAAAGAATTTGAAGAAATCCTATAACTCTTGTACAGGTTGTATTTTTCACATACATATTTTTTATCATATATCAATCTTTTTTAGTACCAAGTAGGCTTTTTATTTTTCTCTAATTCTGTGTTACTAAGTTCCTTGAAGATATACGACAATGAACAAAACTGGTCATGGTGGTATGTTCTTGTAATCCAGCACTCGGGAAGCTGAGACAGGAGAGTCACAAGTTTGAGGCCAAACTGGACTACGAAGAGAGACCCTGCCTCAATAAATAAATAAATAACACCACAGCAAACTGGATACAAATGGGAAGGAAAGCAAAGAAATTTAAGTAAGTGGGACCCTGCGTACAGTTTAACTAGAAAGTAGTTCATTTTGAACAAATTTTTTGACTTTCTTTTTTTAAATAAATTATGTGTTTTCATTAGTACATGTTTGCAGTACATAATAATTACATTTATGGCGGGGAGTTTGTACACATACATAACACGTCTTAATTCTTTTTTGTCCCCTTCCCCTCCCATCCCTCCCTGCCCCCTCGAACTTTTGATCTCCTTCCCATTTAAAGGATTTTGGATACAGTTTAAACAAAAGCCATCTCCAAAAGGTCTGGGAGAATAATAAGAATCTGTTGAGTTTGGCTGGTGAGTCCAAAATAAAAAGGGATTTCTTCTGACATTCTCATCTCACTCCTGGGGGTGAAGAGAAAATGTGACTACAAGAAGTATCACTGCTTAGAAGAAAGGAAATCAAATCTCAGTATCAATTTAAATTGGTAATACACTATACTTCCCCCCGAGTCATCATCTTCAAGAACGAATACAATCACAATCATTAGTTGTTAGATTTGAAACTGGAAAATTATGACCAATACTGATCAATTGCACACAGAAACTTTTACGCATATTTTTCCTAGGTCTGAGGAGAGGAAAATATCTGCTATATATTCTCTTTGTGAGCCTATTTCTCAAAGTGGAGAGAATTAACATCTGTAATTGTGTGAACGAGCTTTTGATTATAACCCAAAACCTATTTTATCTCATTTCCTTTTCTTGAGGAAACATAATCTATTATTGTATCCACTATCATAGGAAATATAGGTAAATCTGTTGCCCTTCAATCTAAAAAAGATATAGTAGTTTGGGCCAAGGGACTGTTGAAAAGAATAAAGTTAAACTTGACTTTTTTTATACTTTGCTGTGGGCCATTCCTTTAGACAATTAATGCTTAAACTTCAAGATCATAAATTTATTTTGAGATGTCAATTTTAAGACAGGGAGAAAAAAATGTTCAAGGCAATGATAATGTCCCACTTTAAAGTTCTTCTGTTTTTGCTTAAATGGTTATAATAACACATGCTGTAGAAATTTTCTATATTTATTTTGGAATTACTGCTATGCGCATATGTATTATTCTTGGTAGGGTGGGCATCTTCATATCTAGGGCAACCCACTATGATGGCTGATTATGTTCCAGCTGGTCTTTCTCTACTTAGGAATGAAATTTTTTACTGGAGTAAATTTAATCAGGCAATCTTGTTAAATGTGGCACTGGTCCCAATCAGTTGAAACTTTTCAAAAGAGGAAGAACAAGAGGAGAGACAAAAGTTAAGAGTTTTTAATACCATGAATTTCTCCAGCATGAGTTCTGAAGTGGAATAACCTTTGGTTCGTATCCTGAATGTATCCCTAGTAGCTCTATGATTTCAAAGTGCTGCTTAATCCCTCCAATTATTGGTTTTCGGTACGTTGGAAAATGCTATTAATAGCCATTTACTCTGAAGATGAAATGAGATAAAGTATGCATGCACTTAGCCATGTGTCAGGTAAATAGGAAGTTGGCAATAAACTTTCCTATATCATTACACTTAGGTAACCCAACCAGTGTCAAAGAGTGACTTGCAGACCATCTGCTTCCTTTCACTCAAGTACTTATTAAAATACAGTTTTCTGGGTCTCTCACAACATGTATTGCTTTAAAATATCTAGGGTTGAGCCCCAGAAATCTATATTTCATAAGAACCCCAGGTGATCTCATGCACACTAAAATTTCAAGATTATTACCCAAATATTTCAATTACATTTTTAAAATACTATTTTCTTATGATCTAACAATTGTATAAGGCCTCCTTTTTTGTAGCATATTATTTTATCATTATGCTGTCTTCTCAGAGGAAAATAAATCCACATCATTGAGGTGTCTATTTAAATGCCAATGCCCACCCCCACCTGAGCTCAGTCACATGCAAAACTGGAGCTGTCTTCTCCCTCCTCCTCCTCCTCCTCCTTTCTTTCCCCTCCTTTTCTGCCTCCCCTTCTCCTTCTTCTTCTCCTCTTTCTCCCTATTCTATGATACTGGGCCTTGCATCCAGACCCTTTGCCCTGAGATACATTCTCAGCCCTTTTAAAATATTTTTTATTTTGAGACAGTATCATTAAATCACTAAGTTGCCCAGGCTGGGCTTGAACTTGCCATCTGCCTGCCTCCACCTAGAAGAGGGCTGGATTATAGGTGTGCACCACTATACCCAGCTTTGAAGCCTTTCTCTGGAGTCTCACTCATGTCTTTATCCCCTGCACACAACCAGTTAGATCTTTCGGCCAATGTCATTAGACTCCTTTCATCATTCTCTACATAAAAAATTCTAAGTTCCTAAACATACAGATCAAACTCCTCAACACACGGCCCCTAACTCTCTGTTTGGCCATAGCTCCAGCTTGTCAGTTACAGAGAATACGCCACTGAAATATGAAAAATTATCATTTTAAATAACTTTTTCTGCCCTGCTTCCTTGCGATTCTTTATCTCAGCAAATGGCCTTAAATTTCTTCCTGTTGACATCATGTACACTAAGACCAAATCAAATGCCATCACCTCCACAAGTTTCACGTAATTTCCGTAGCTGGGGGAGACTATGCTCTTAAAGTTCTCAGTTTGTAACTCTTGTAATACTTAAATTTTTCTTTATTTTTGTATTGCTGTGCTCCCTATTAGGTTTTTAACTTCATACAGGCAAAGAACAGATCACCTCTTCATCTTGGGATACCTCATAGAGTTTGGTCTAATTCTGGGCTCAAGATGGTTGTTCTAAAATAACCACAGAATGAATAATAATAGTAACATATAACTTGCAGTATTGGTTCTCTGGAGACACTCATAGAATCCTTATCTTTTTGCACTTTTAATTACTTTTGGACTCAAAAGGCATTCTTGCTTTATTGCATGCATACAGACCTTAACATTTCTATCATTCAACTACAAATGACCAATAAATACTTAAAAAAATGCACGACATCTCTGGTCATTAAGAAAATGCAAATTAAAACCACAATGAGATCCCACCTTACCCCAGAAAGAACGGTTTTCATCAAGAAGTCAAATGAGAACTGCTGGAGAGGTTGTGGGGGAAAAAGATAATTAGTTCCACAACTCTAGAGAAGATGGCCGCATTCCTCTTCAGGTGGGATTTGTCCCTGGAAGCAGAGTTTACAAGCAGAAGCAAAATTTTGCCCAACGCTTCTGTTTGCAAACCAAATTGTTTGCGAACAGACAAGTTTGTGAACCAAGGTATCACTGTACCTTCTCCATTGTTGGTGGGAATGTAAACTACTACAACTATTATGGAAATTAGTATGGCGTTTCCTCAAAAAAATACATAAAATTGTTTCTCTGATATAAGAAACCATAGTGCACATAAAGACAAAGAGGCATAATAGATATTAGGTAAAAGAAAGATAATATTCAAAAGAGAGGAGAAATAGAAAGGGAAAATGGGAAAAAAGGAAGGGAAAAGGGAAAGAAAGAGAGAAGGGAAAAAGTGGAAAAATGTAAATAAAGCTGCTGTAAAGTGTATAAAATCATGGGAAAGATGGGGAGACGTGAGAAAAATGATCCACTTGCATGTGTCTTCACAGTTACTTTTTGTTATGTATATATTTACATTTACTATCTAAAAATGAGTATGTTTTAGAGCAATTGATTTCTAAAAATAAAGTATAAGCGTTTTGTATTATAACAAGTACAATTTTAGGAAAATAAGGAAAACTAAACTTGCTGAAGTTTATTTTCTGTATGCCCATTATGAAACTGGAAAAATACATGTATTCAATATTTATTTTATTCTTGACAAATTGTTTATATGGCTACTTATACTAATTTTTTTTAACTAACAGGTCTATAAGGGGTAATTGAAATATATAGTGAATGTTTGAATAAAAAGAATTTATTACAGTAAGTGACACATGACCATTAATCCCCCTCAGTTTATGCCCTCTTGCTTCAAACACTTATTTCATTGTTCTTGCCACTTTCTAAAGCAGGTCTGCAAGTCCTCTTGCGTGAGAGTCTTAAACAGGTGTGATTAAAAATACAGTGAGTGCTGGTGCCAAGTGCCATCCACTGGAAAGGGGGCTCATCGAAGCACTACACTGCGCTCTGACTCACCTTATTACCCAAATCTGACACTGTGCAACTTCTGGCAGATCCCAAAAGTTGAAATGACCAGGAAAGATAAATGTTTTGTATCAATTAGGACACTGAGGAACCACAGTAGTACAACAAAAGGCACTCTCCAGATGACTTCCGGAACTGCTTTGGAAAGTGGCAAGACAGGGGGATAAGTGTGTTCAAAACAAGGGGGAATATTTTGAGGGCAATTAATGGCAATGTGTCTTTTACCTTAATGCTTTGTTTTAAATGTAAACATTTACCTTACTTTTCAGTCACACCTTGTAACAGTGTGAGAAGTTATTTCATTCATGTGAGCAATTTAAATGAATAAAACTGTTTAAAATATTAACGGATTTAGGATTTGTTTCCTGTTTACACCAAACAGAAGAATAAAAGGTGCAGTTTTTAATCTCCAATGATAAAGTTTCAAGACTGAGAAAATTTCTCAAGATCTGAATTTTTAAATTACCTCGATTGACTCTGATGTATGTTTTGAAAATTACAGATTCAGTAAACCATTCCTTAAATAAAACCAGATAAGCATGTTTGTTATAAGTACACTGAAGAATATTTTACATATTTAAGTTGATTTTTCATGTGAAAAGTTACCATTAAAGTAGGCAACATTTAATAATTTTACCCAAGACATTGCCTCCTTACATAATTGTCTATAATCTAAGCAGAATTTTACATACAAACATTTTGCTGACCATATTATACAATCTTAACTCAGAAAGTTGACTACTTTATCATACTTAATAAAATCTATAAATATGAAGTTAGCCATATTTTATGAATAATACTGGAATATTAAGATCATTAAATTTATTTCAAGGCCCTTTTACAAAACATGGGACAGTGTTAGAAAGCTTAAGGGAATGAGAATTTAGAGTTCAATTAATTTTTTTTAATTAATGTGCAATTAATAACTGCTGCACAGTGGTCATACCTAAGAGCTTGAGGCTGATAACTCAAGTTAAATAATTATTTAATGGGTATTACTGCAGCAAAATTTAAAGATTAAATATGGAATTCTTAAATAGGCATGGCGGCTCACTCCTGTAACCTCAGCACTTAGAAGCCTGAGGCAGTCAGATTGCCGCAAGTTCAAGGACAACCTGGGCTACATAGTGAGGTCAAGGTCAGCCTGAACTACATAGCAAGACACTGTCTCAAAAAACCAAAAATAAATTAATAAGGAATTATCTTTTCTTTTTCTATATGTTTGGCTTGCCTGTCAAAAACGCTTTCC
>PVJO010026213.1:0-21418 GCA_004026905.1 Hystrix cristata
TTTTTTTTTAAATCTTGATATAGTTTCTCAAATAGTAATACAAGAAAACTTTGTAAATGAAAGATTCCATGATGCCTAGAGAGCTGTAATTACTAATAAAATACCGCCTAAGAGTAATTCCAGCTAGGCAGAGTGCTGCATGCCTGTAAGTCCAGCTGCTTGGGAGGCTGAGACAGGAAGATTAAAAGTTCAAAACCAGCCTGGGCAATTTAGCAAGAGCCTATCTTTAAAGTTAAAAAATAAGTAAAAGGGTTGTGGATACAGTTCGGTGAAGGAGCCTAAGTTTAATGCCCAGTACTGAAAAAAATCCAGAGACTCTAGATTTTGTTACCATTTTTAAAAAGTATTAGAAGAAGAGTCAAAGGACCTCTGAAGGCTCTGTAGGTGTCTAACAGTTATTATATGGACAGATAAGTTGTGGTTTGAACAAAAGGAACCTACTATAATTCCCTTTTTCAGAATGATGTTTCCAAACAGGCATCCATTATCTGAGTAGGTCAGAATTGCGAACATATTTGTTAGTCTCTGTGGGGATGAGGAAAATGTTTGGAACGTTTGGGAAATCTGTATTGTGAGAACTGTTTTTACAGAAGGAAAAAATGTTTTGTTCTGGACACTGAAGCTTAAAATCCTTAATTTTATTCCTGTTGCAACTAAAGGAGAACAACAGAACAACCAAAGGGGGGTAAAAATCAAACCTATGCCAGTCACCAATAATAACTCCTGAATAATACTATATTTATTCAGTCAATAAAATACTGTGTTGTTGTTTTTTTTCATCATCTTCTTGGTACTGGGGATTGAACCAGGGCCTCTTGAGTAGTATGCAAGCCCCATCTGCTGAGCTACATCTCTGGCTCTGTGTTGTGTAGTTTTTCTTATCTGAAAAAAGGAAGCCAAATTTTACTTGAAAATGTCTTTTTCATAGTTGTTACACTAATGGAAAAATTTTTTATGAGAATAAAATTGTGCCCTATTTTCTATAAGAATTCTATAAACAGGGCTGAGGATTTAGCTCAGTGGTTAGAGTGCTTGCCTTGCAAGCACAAGGCCCTGAGTTCAATCCCCAGCACAAAAAAAAAAAAAAAGAAAAAAAGAATTCTATAAACAAAGTTAAAATCGCTTTGTTCCTCTGGCAAGAAACTTGTACCATTTAGTGATTACTGAGAACTGTTGTTGCGTACTTGTTTTGGGCTATGGGAATATAGGAATTGGAAAGGCAAAGTTCTCTTCCTCAGGGAGATTCCAGTGTAGTTGGAGGCTATACATAGACATTTAAAGGCAACCAAAGATGTAAGGCAGTGGTATGTGTATAAAATTAGTGGCTCCTTTAGTAAATGCTGTATTAGAGTTAATAGAGGAGAGAAATTTTCTTGGGCTTATCAGTGAGGTATTTGAATAAGGCTTACCTTGAACTGGGCCTCGAGGAAGAGATAAGGTGATGGGTGGAGGTGAGAGAGGCCACTTAAGGCATTGGCATTCAGCCAGGCAAGGTGGCACACACCTGTAATCCCAGTACTTGGGCGACTGAGGCAGGAGGATCACTGCAAGGTCGAGGCCACCCTGGGCTACATTGTGAGTTCAAGGCTAGCCTGAACTGCATAGTGAGACCCTGTCTCAAAAAACAAACAAAAAAGGCCTCAGCACCCAGACATTCTGCCCAAGATAACCACCAAGATAGAGAAACATATTAAAATATCAATTCTTCTCCTGAGTTATAAAATGACAGAGATGCAAAATAAGAATATTTAGCAGTATTAAAGAATGTTGGGCAGTTTTTAGCTAAGAGGCTTCATTCAGAGGAAAAGATTGAGAAGGTAAAGCTTTGTTGTTTTCTTTTACTGCTAGTGTAAAATTGAACGATTCAGTAAGGGTAAATTTGAAATACCTGTATATTTATATTTGGTTTAGTAGAATGTGCACTGAACTCTAGAAGTTGGGATATCTAGTTGATTTTGTTTTTTCGTTTTTGGTTTTTTTGTTTTTTCTTTTTTCTTTTTCTTCAAGTGCTGGCACTCAAACCCAAGGCCTCATGCATGCTAAGCAAGGCCTCTGCTACTGACCTACATCTCCAGACCCCTTAGTTCTGTTTTTGATGCTAATATTAACTGGTTGGTTATTCAGCAGTCTTTGACAAAAATCAGTTTATTTCTCTGTGACTTGGGAAATCTATAAAATGAGAGGCTTGTATGGAAGATCCCTTTAAATCTTTGCTGACTCTCAAATTTCTCCTACTCTTGAAGCAAATTTGAAAAGAACTAGTAATGAGATAGGAGATTAGGATGTGGCAAAAGCTGGCTGGGGAAGTAGGTGTGACCTGTTAATTACAAGGCCAGACACATGCACAGAGCAGTTCCCAGAGCCCTGCACCTGGACTTCTCCCCAGAACTCGAGCAGGTTTTCAATAGGATGCTCTAGACCTGACCTCAGGCTGAGGCAGAGCTCTCAGCGCCGCCTCTCAAGACCCATGTGTAGAACTTCTCACAGGTTTTCCTCCAGATTTAGACAGCATAAAAGGGCACAGTGGCACCATGATGGTTTTGGTATCATAATTTTCTATGATAGCCCATGCTGTGTTTCCCAGATACAGTGTGTACTTTTTTCTTTGCTTTTACCCTTTTTTTCTGTTTACTCAGTCCACGCTCTTTCTACAGAGCCAATTTCCTCCCACTCTTCATTTTTGCTTTCTTGAATAAACTTTGCCACTGCTTTTTGCTCATTTTGTTCGGTTCTTTGTTTGACGTGAGAAGAACCTGGAATCCAACTCTGAAAGGAGAAGCGAACAGTTCAGAACTCGTTAATGTTTAGTTGGCAAGCCACTTTTTAGAAACAAGCTACCTGATAACAGTAACATGCCTTCCATATAATCAAAAAGGACATAAAGGGGCAGGGTGTGTGTGTGTGTGTGTGCGCGCGTGTGTGTGCGCGCGCGTGTGTGTGTGGTTTTTGTCATTTAGAACTATCTGAGGTAAAAAACCTTGGGCATAGCATAGAACACTGGACATTACTTGTTAGGTGCAGCTGTTGCCACATATATGGAGGAAACAAATTGTTGGTCTATGAGTTCCCTGGAAAAGTTGGGATTAGAATACTGAGAAGCATAGTTCTTAGAGAACACGTCAGTAAAAATTGTGTGTGTGGAAGAGGGTACTGGGGATTGAACTTCATACTGAGCTACAGCCTCAGCTCCTTTTTAATTTTTTTAAGTCGGGGTCTCGCTAAATCACTAAGTTGCCCCGGGTTGGTCTTAGGGTTAGGGTTTGAGGGGGCAGGGCTGGTCTTGAGCTTGAGATTTCTGCCTCAGCCTTCCAAGTAGCTGGGATTGTAGATGTGTGCCACCATACTGGGCTAGTGAAGATCTTTTTAATTTTAAAATTACGAAATTGAGTTAGGCGTGGTGACACATGCCTGTAATCCTATCTCTGGGAGGCTGAGACAGGAGGATTGCCTCGAGTTCCAGGCCAGCCTGGTCTGCATATAAAAAAATAAATAAAATAAAATCACAAAATTATCTCTAGCCAGGTGCAGCGACACATCTCTGTAATTACAACAGTCTAGCAAACTGAGGCAGGAGGATTGCAAGTTTAAGCCCAAGCAGATCCTCTTACCAATTTTAGTGAGACCTTGTCACCAAAAAAATAAAAGAACAGAGGTAGTAGCTCATTGGAAAAGCTCAGAACCACAAAAATACTTTTAAAATATAGAATCACTATAATGATACTACTCATTAAGCAGACAGATTTAATGAAAATATGCTAAAATTCTACCATCCACCCATTTTAACATTTTGTGATATATTCTAAATGATTTATCCCTGTGTGTGTATATTTCTATACCCAAATATGTGTGTATAGTATTTAATCAAAATGAAATGTACATATTGGTTTGTAACATAATTTACTGTGTTATGTTTTATTAATGCCTATTTATACTAGTAAATACATATTTACTGGTATTTCCAGCATCATTTCTTTTTTAATTTTTTCTTTTGAGTTTTGAAATTTATAAGCTCCAAAAAGAGTAGCATAGTAGTACATCCCTCTTCCTGTGCCCTCTAATGTTAACATCCTGCATAACCATAGTACAATTGTCAAGAATGGAAAATTATTGTTACTAATTAAACTAGAGACCTTATTTGAATTTTGCCATTTTCTCCTAAATGTCCGTATTGCTGTTGCAGGATTATAGCCATGATACACTTAGTTTTCTCTTGTTTCCTCCAGTCTGTAACAGTGTCTTGATCTTTCCTTGTTTCTCATGACCTTTATACTTTTAAGACATACTGAGTGGTTTTTTTGTAGTCTGTTCCTTAGTTTGGGTTTGGTTGATATTTTCTCATGATTAGAATGAGATTAAACGTTTTTTGCAAGAATAACAGAAAAATTGGGTAGTGTCCTTCTCAGTGCATCATAAGGGATTCTTGATAGCAGTTGTTATTTTTTATTGGTGATATTTTTAATTATTTAGTTAAATTAGTTATTAGTTTAAAGTAGATATCTCTACTTTAAAATTACTGAAAAAAAATTGCTGGCTTTCTCTTTGAAGTTAGTATCATCAGGGAGATAATTTGAGACTATTTGGCATCATTTTAAATGCGCATATTTTCTCATTGGTCCAGTCTGGTCTGGTCCACTCAGATCCAGTACAGTCCAGTCTGGTCTGACAGACCCTGCCCCAAGGACTTGTTTTATAGACCAGTTGCAGTGGTGTACACCAGTAATCCCAGATCTTGAGAGGCTGAATCAGCGGGATTTTGAATTGGAGGTCAGCCTGGGCTACATTTGGAGTTCAAGATCAACTGTGTCTCAAAAAACCCAACAAGGGGCTGGGGATTTAGCTCAGTGGTTAGAGTGCTTGCCCGGCAAGTGCAAGGCCCTGAGTTCAATCCTCAGCACCAAAAAAAAAAGTAAAAAACCCAACAAAAATGAAAAATAATGTTTTGCAGTTTTGTCTTTTATATGTAAGTCTGTAGTCAATTTAGAATTAATTTTTGCATATGATATTAAGTATGGAGTTCATTTTTTAAATAAAGTTATCTAATTGCTTCTGTGCCATTTTTTGAAAAGACTATCTTTTCTCCTTTGAATTGTGTAGGTGCCTTCTCAAAAATATGACTCTGTATGTGTAGATTGATTTTGATCCCTTTTCTATTCCATTGATATTTGTGTCTATCTTAATGCTGATGCCACACAGTAGCTCTACAGTAGGTCCTGAAATGAGGTAGTATAAGTGTCTTAGTTACTTTTCTCATTGCTGAGACAAAATACCCACCCCCAAAGTTAAGGGAGGAAAGGTTTATTTAACTCACAGTCTGTAGAGGTTTCAGTCCACAGTCAGCTGGCTCCAAGGCAGGGTGGCATGGCAGATAGGCAGAAGTCAGCAAGGTAAGCAAGGGACCTAAGCAGCTTCTTTCTGCCACTTACATTTTATCCAGGCCAAACCTGGATTAGGGTGGTGCCAAACCAATCAGTGGACCAATTTAGTAAACACACACCCTTAATCCCAGCATCACACATTCTAGATTCAGCCTCTGAAAAAGCCCAATTTATGACTGCATGAGACTTTGGGGAGGACATCTAGGCACAAACCATGACCATAAGTCTCTTCTAGACCCTCCGAATTTTCATATTTATTTTAATATCAGTTTGCCAATTTCTAGAATAAGCTTGATGGTATTGTGTAGAATTAATAGATCAATTTTGGAAGCATGGATATTTTAATAATATTCAGTTTTATAACCAGTGAACCTGGTATATCTCTTCATTTATTTAGCTGTTTTAGGAATTTTCAGTATTTTGTAGTTTTCAGTGAAGTCTTATGCATCTTTTGTTAAAATGCATTATATATTTGGTACTATTGTAAATACTTTTTTAAAGTCCTTGGTTGTTTTTGTTTTTATTTTGTTTGTTTGTTTTGTTTTTTGAGAAAGGGTCTTACTATGTTCTTCAGATACCCTTGAACTCACTATGTATGTAGCCCAGGCTGGCCTTGAACTCAGTGATGCCCCTTCCTCGGCCTCCCAAATGCTGGGATTACAGGCATAATCACACCTGACTTTTCAATTGTTTTTGTTAGTATGCACAGAAATATAGTTGGTTTCTGTATATTGATCTTATATGTGATGAGCTTCTAAATTCACATATTACTCATGTGTGTTTGATTTCTTAGGAGGAAATTTTCTACAAAGATAATTATGTCATCTGTAGAGACAGTTTACTTTTATTATCTTCCAATGTTTATACTACCCATTCATTGGTTGATGGATTGTCTTATTAGCCTACCTCAGACATCCATTACAGTTTGAATAGGGGAGGAGAAAACAGATATCCTTGTTTTGTTCCTAGTTTTTGAAGGAAAGCATTCAACATATTATTGCAAATATTTTCTCAAAATCTGTGGCTGTTTTTCATATTTTTAAAATATGTCCCTTTTATTCGTTTTTAAATTCACATAAACTACATCACTTTTTTTTTTTTTTTCCTGCAATGGGGATTGAACTGAGGGACTCAGGCAAAATAGGCAAGCACTCAGGGTCCTGTTTTGTTGTTGTACAGTGTTATGGGTTTTAACATGACAGTAGTTTTGAGGCTGCCACCACAATACAGAGAGAGAACAGTTCGATTGCCCTCAAAAGTTCCTTCACTGCCATCGCTGTTTGTAGTCAACCCCTTCCCCACATTCAATTTCTGGCAACCAATGTATTATGCTGTATCATAGATATGCCTTTGCCAGAATGTTGCATAAAATGGAATTATACATAGCCTTTTTTTTTTTTTTTTTTAAAGACAGTCTTGCTCTGTAATTCAGGCTGGCCTTGAACTCAGTATGTAGCCCAGGCTGACCTCAAACTCGCAGCAATCCTCCTGCCTCAGTATCCTGAGTGCTGGGATTAGGTTTGTGTCACCATGCCTGGCTGCCTTTTATAAATTTTAAATAAATTATAGCCATTAGACTACAAACCTGAATGTATACGAATACAACATTTAACATAAGTGCCCTACAGTGTTTTACATAACTAAGAAACAAACATAACAATGCTAATAAAGCTGAAGAGCCAGTTCATTTTCAGTTGAACAGAAGAATGTTAACTGCAACTAACTGCCAATGTTGGGCTGATAGTAAACATCTGTATCTTCAACCTAGTTTCCCCCACCTTTATTCACTTGGACGCACTAATAATAATTTGGGCCTAACATTTAGGCCCACATTGCCAGTGAGTATTTCCAAAATGTCTGTTTATACAAAGCATTGCTCGATGTCTGGAAAGCTGTCTTGTTGGATTGATGATAAGAGCAGAATGGCAATGTTCTGGAAATCAGCGTATAGTGGCTGTTAAATCCATTTAGGGTGGGAGTTAGGAATTTGAAATAAACAGAGATGGGCTTTGCTTAGTTGAAATAGATGCTCTCAGTTGTCCGAGATGCTACGGGACAAAACATAGCCTTTTGAGTATGACTTTCCACAGTGATGCATTTTGAAGTTATGCATGATGTCATGTGTATTCATAGTTCATTCCTTTTATGTATTGCCAAGTAGTCGGATATCACTATTTATTAATTTACCAGATGAAGGATAGATTGTTTCTTATTTCTAGTGATTATAAAGAAATCTGCTATAACATTTGTGTACAAGTTTTTGTGTGAACACAGAATTCATTTTTTTGGTAAATACCCAGTAGTTTTTCATGGTGAACTCGTTAGATATTTATTGATCGTGTAATCATAGGTTTCAGAAATCCAAAGACTCATAAGATACAGTTGTGTACATCAGCCATATCAGGTGAATATCTATCTCCCACCCCCTTTTTCATGGTACTAAGGGATTGAACCTAGGGTCTTCACACTGATCTGCTTCCCCACACCTTTTAAAATTTTTTGTTTTGAGACATTGTGCCTCCAGTCACCAATAACCCAGGCTGGGTTTGAATTTGTGATTCTCTTGCCTCAGGCACACAGAATGCTGGGATTACAGGTGTGAACTACCACACCTGGCTGGAATGACTTTCTTAAAAATGAGGAAGCTGGCTGGGGATATTGATCAGTAATACCTAGTAGTTTGATTGCTGGTTGATATGATTATTTTGTGTTTAGTTTTATGAGAAACTGTTGAACTCTTTTGTAAAGTGCCTGTTCCATTTCTGAGTCCCTATCTGTTTTTTTCTTCAATAATGAAGGTATTTGTCAGATTTTAATTTTAGCCTTTCTAGTAGATTGTGTAGAAATATCTCATTGTCATTTTAATTTTCATTCCTTTAATGACTGATGATACTGAACAGAATGTTTTCATGTGCAAATAAGCCTTCTTTGTTTCTTTTTGTTTTGTTTTGTTTTTTTCCTTTTGAGACAGGGTTTTTCTGTTCAGTTCAGGCTGGCCTTGACCCCACTGTGTAGCCCAGGGTGGCCTTGAACTTACAGCGGTCCTCCTGCCTCATCCTCCCCAGTGCTGGGATTGTAGGCCTGCACCATCATGCCCCAGCCTTTGTTTTTTTTTTTTAATAGTGAGTGCTTTTTGTGTTCGCAGAACTCTGGCTTGTGTCCATTTTGATCTGTTACCAAGCACTATGGTTCCCTAAAACAGTTAAACTAAGAATATAGAGAATGCTTTGTGTAGCCTGTGACTTATAATAGAATCATCTTCACACAGGAAAAGTGGCTATTCCATGTGTATCATAAACATATACTAATATTTTTTAAAAAGAATGGCCATTCTAGAGAAAAGGGTAGGGTTTTTTTTTTTTTTCCCTCACTACAGATAACTACTGTTTCTAGGTGTTTATTATATATGGGCAACTTCTTATTTTCAAGATTAACTTAATTTAATTCCCCACTTTCCTTTTGTATTGGTAAAGGACAAAATATATTGCAAATCATCTTGAAGATGCAGAATTATGCTTTATTAGTACCCCTAGATAGTAAAGAGAGAACTTCTAAGAAAATCTGTTGTTTTCTTTCAGTGGTGGGATCAACAAGTTGATTTTTATACTGCTTTCTTGCATCATTTGGCACAGTTGGTGCCAGAAATTTATTTTGCTGAAATGGACCCAGACTTGGAAAAGCAAGAAGAGAATGTGCAGTTATCAATATTTGCTCCATTGGAATGGTACTTATTTGGAGAAGATCCAGATATTTGCTTAGAGAAATTGAAGCACAGTGGAGCTTTTCAACTCTGTGGGAAGGTTTTCAAAAGTGGAGAGACAACATATTCTTGTAGGTAAGAATTAAAGATTTACAGGATTGGTTATAATTATAAACTTGGTATTTCGCACCTATTCTATGGTTTTTTTGATTTATTACTACTTATACTATATTTATTTCGATTTAGTTAACTTCCTTTAATTTTATACTTTAAATCTGTTTTTGCTCTCACAGCTTGTTTTTGAATATGTGACTTCTAGTTAAACTGTTCTCTCACTTTTTTTCTTCCTGTTCTCCAAAAGTATATAATTAATCAATTTTTTCTTTGTGTATAATGTAGTCATCATACTCGTAATCCTAAACCTCTGGGGCCAGGTAAATACCTTCCCAACAGAGTCAAGGCAGGATCCTATAATCAAACACAGCGAGATTTCTGTAACAAAATTGAATGTTCACAGGAAGTGCTATGATTAAGTCTGTAGTCATGTCCTGTCAGTCCCTCCTCTTCCTCCTCTTCCTCCTCTTCCTCCTCTTCCTCCTCCTCTTCTTCTTCTCCCTTCTCCTCCTCCTCTTTTCTTTTCTTTTTTAAATAACTAACTGAGATTTAGTGCAAGCCTGCAAAGTAACAAAACCTTTCAGGATTTTTTGGATTTCACAATTGTAGGTGAAGGATTATGGACTTTGGGAACAATTAGAATTTAGTCGAATAGAAGAGGCCAATGGTAGGGAAGTTGGAAACATCTTTAGGCTTTTTGTGTCGTGTAAGAGCTGTTGCCTTAAACATCATGGTTGAGCAAAGAAGTTCTTTTTACTCCCTACCACTGCCTGAAATTTTTGACTTTTAGATCTTAGCAGCGCTTTTATTTTTTCTTCTTTATTAGAAGTACTCTAGAAGTGCAAATTTTTAGACTTTACAAGAACAGTTTTTATTGTCCTTGTTTCCCTCTGACCCTCTGATTTTAGAGTTGACTGGTTATCTATACAGTTAATATTTGTTTAAAACATATCATCTTTATCCTGCTCTTTTCTCAGAAAAAAAATTAACTTTTACATTTTGCGTACTATCTTCTACCTTGCATTTTATCTCACATGTATAGCTTCATTTTTCGTATATATTTTAGCTAAAGCCCAATCAACTTCAACTTAAGACCTTTGTAGAACTCATATCTCCAAAAGTTTCATGGAGTCATTATTACAACCAGCAGTTGGCACTGGCATCTAGTGAGTAGAGGCCACGGTTCCTGCTAACCGTCCTAAGATGCACAGGACCAATCCCTCTACCCCCAGTAAATATTCGGTCCACTTAAAATGTCAGTAGTGCTGAGGACGAAAATCCTGCCTAAAGGATCAATAGATTATAGATTGTACATATTTTAAAGACTATTATTAGGCAACTTTTATATCCTCTTAGCCTTTTAAAATTTGTGCGTGTGTGTGTGTGTGTGTGCACGCGCACGAGCATACATGTGCGTGTGTTGCCGGAGATCAAACCCAGGGCTTCATTTACGTTAGGCAAGCACTTTGCTGAGCTTCTCCCCAGCCCTAAAACTCATTTCTCAAACTTCCTAATTTCATCTATGCAACTCTTTTAAATAAAATATTTTAAATATCCATCCAACACCTTGTACTAATTTATATTGTTCTTACTGATTACTTAAAAGTACCAAGTACTACATTTTAAAAGTTGTTATTAGGGGAGAGATTGAATTTTATTCATTCAGTAAATATTGTATAGTATATTCCAGGCACTGTTCTAGGTGCTTAGGACACATCAGTGTATAAAAATAAAGATCTGTTCCTTTATGGTTCTTGTATTCCAATGAATTTTATCTATCCAAACTTCATTTAACAATATATAATCAGAGCTGGGCATGGTGGCACATGCCTATAATCCCAGCACTTGGGAGGCTGAGGCAGGAGCATCGTGGTGGGTTCGAGGCAAGCCTGGACTTTATAGTGAGTTCAAGGCCAGCCTGAACTACCTAGTGAGACTCTGTCTCAAAAAACAAAAACAAAACAAAAAGAACAATGTATAATCAGTGTTTATATAATATATTCATAAGTGTAATGAGGTAAGATAGTTGCAGATAATGAAATACAACTGATCATTTTTCACAGAATTAATTTTGAGTTGTAATTTAACAGCTCAACACCAAGGGACAGGTTCAAAGTTGCAAGAATGATTTAAGAAATAAAACCAAACATGCACACTTACATTTTCAGAAAAATAATGTTGTCTTTGCTCAAAGTATTTATTTTTAAAAAATATTTTTGAAATCCAGTTTTTGAAGCATCTTCATATGCAGTTTGTGTGCCATACAAGAAACTCATTCACATGATTATCATTCCTTAAGCATCAATGGGAATTGTCTAAAATTTGGGATCTAATTGTTAATCTTTTTCAGGGACTGTGCAATTGATCCAACATGTGTACTCTGTATGGACTGCTTCCAGAATAGTGTTCATAAAAATCATCGTTACAAGGTATGAAAACAGATCCATAAAATCAACGGATCAGGAAGATTCTGATGGCCTTCTCGTCCAAATTTCTTGACTAGTACTTAGATTCCTGCTAAACAGAACTGGTATTTGGGCCTTCTGTTAAGCATATTACATAATAAGATATCTACTACTTCAGGAGGTGGCCCTTTACAACTTTTTGGTGAGACATACCACTTTTGTACAGACGTTTGTATAAAGCATACAGATAGCTTAAAGAATAACTGTTATCAAAGAACTAAAAATAGAACCTCTGTTACCCTAAGATCCAGCTATACCACTCCTTGGTATATCTCCAAAGGAATTAAAGTCAGCATACTACAGTTTAGAGATACTTTTATACCCATGTTTAGTGTGGCACAGTTCACAATAATCAAGACATGGAACCAGTCTAATTGCCCATCAACAGATAAATGTATAAAGAAAATAGGGTACATGCTGGCCCATGCCTGTAATACCAGCACTTGGGGAGGCTGAGAGAGGAGGATTGCAAGTTTGAGCCCAGCCTAGGTAGTTTAATGACTTGGTAGGACCCTGTCTCAAATGAAAAAAGGGCTGAGAATATAGCTCAGTGCAAAAGCCCCAGGTTCAATCCCCAGTACTGTCAAAAAACCAAACTGAAAAACAAAAGAGTAATTGATATACACACACACAACACACACACAGAGGAGTATTATTCTGCCATAAAAAACAAAATCAAGAGCCAGATGTGGTGACACACGCCTGTAATCTTAGCACTTTGGGAGGCTGAGGCAGGAGAATCACAAATTTGAGTCCCACCTAGGGAATTTAGAGAGACTTTATCTCAAAATAATACACTTGACTCTACATTGTTATTTTTTTTATATAATAAAACACCCCATAAAAGAAAAAAAAAGAATATTTTTAAAAAATAGGAAGTGTTGGGTATGGTGGTACACACCTATAATCCCAGTTCTTGGGAAGCTAAGGCAGGAGGATTGTGACTTTGAGGCCGACCTGGGCTACATAGGGAGTTTCAGGCCAGCCTGCACTATATAAAAAGACCCTTTCTCCAAAAAAAAAAAGAGAAAAGAAATTGGAAGAAATAAGAAGGGGGTAAAAGCAAGGTGAGACTCAAGATCAAATATATGAACAAAGACCAAGACAAACCTTTAGTGGCACAATAGTCTAAAATAACTTTTGAGAATATGAAAGAGACAAAATTTTGAACCTTTCTTTTGTAGTGTATCTTTTGCTGCTTATTTTGTCATTGTGCTTGCAGATGAGACCAAGGTCTTCGATGTGATGAATAGATTTAATTCTAAGAAGCAGAAATCAGAATATTAACTTAGTAGAATAAAACTTGTGTTTGAGTTCATCTAACTAGAGTATTCTAGTGTCTTGAAAGTTCATTCTAAAGATGAGGGATTTAGCTCAGTGGTGGAGCCCTTGCCTAGCAGGCATAAGACCCTGAATTCCATCCCCAGCACTCCACCCCCACAAAAAGAAAGTTGATTCTCAGAGGGTGCAAGGATGCCTTGAGGATGAAATGATAGGCTTTGATTGAACACATTTCAAAGCCCATTAGAACATACCTACAGAAGGAAACAGAACCTACTAACTTTTAAAACTTAAACTATAAAACTAGTTAAATATTTCTAATAACTGGTTTTAATGTTCATGAGCACATTTTTTACCCATTACCTTTTACATTGTATTGAAAAAAATTCATTTTAAGCGCAGCCTGGAGACTGTGGAAGGGATCTTTGAGGAATCTTTCCTACAGCCAAGGAAATAAATTTGCCTTCTGGGAAATTGAACTAATTTCTTTTTTTGTTTGTTTGTTTTGTTTTTTGAGATAGGATCTTGCCATGTAGTTCAGGCTGGCCTTGAACAACGTAGCCCGGGCTGGCCTCCATCTGGTGACAAAAAAACCCAAACCAAAACTAAAACAAAACTCTCCTTAATGTGTGCGGAGGCAAACATTCCTCCTGCCTCTTCCTCCCCTTCCCTCCTGGGATTACAGACATGCGTCACCATGCACAGATGAACTAATTTCTAATCTAGTCTTTTTTTTTTTCCCTAATCTAGTCTTGAAGACTGGAATGCTAAAAACAAAACTATGAAGGACGTTAAAACCCCTCACTAATTTGCAAAATGTTGTTCCTGGGAATTGATTGGGACTTGAGGCCTTTATTCAGAAAACATTGATTTTATTGTCAGTCTTGTTTTAGGCCCTAAACCTTAATACCATGTATTTATACTTATTAAATATTGTTTCAGTGAAAAATATATTAGTAATTGGGGGGAAAATGACTAACAATCTGCTTTCTTACCAGTAGTTCTATCTTATTTGTATGTCCTTTATCCCCAAGTGATTATAAACTTCTTGAAGACAAGTTCAGATCTTGCATACTTTTTACCTCTGTATCTGTCATAGTACTTAGGGCAGAGACTTTTGAGAAACATTCGTTGAAATGAAATATTAGGATAAAAGGGGCTGAATGATAGGCAAAACTGACAGCTAAGATCTCATTATAAAAATAAAAATAAGTATTACCATATATTTTAACATCATTGTAGTTTATACATTCTGTAATCCTCCTACATTATAAGAAAGTATATTTATAATTGCCTTTTTTGGGGGGGTACTAAGGATTGAACCACAGGCCTTTACGCTGAGCTACATCCTCAGCTCTTTTTCCTTTTCTTTCTTTTTTTTATTTATAATTTTGAGACAGGTCTAAGTTGCTAACTTGCCCAGGTTGAGCTTAAATTTGTGATCATCCTGCCTCAGCCTCCTAGATTGCTGAGATTATAGGTGTGTGCCACCATACTCAGCTGTATATTGCTTTCAAACAGAGCATTTAAAAAATTATTTATTGGATTGTGAGTATAGCTCAGTAGTGGAACACTTGTTTGGCATGCATAAGGCCCTGGGTTTAATCCTCAGCACTGTAAAACAAACAAACAAACTTAGGCAATACATTAAAAACTACTTTTTCAAAATATAGGTAATACACAAGAATATAAACATTGTGGTTGCTTTTTTGCCCTGTTGTATTTCCCTCCTGAGGTGACCATGACAAAAAAAATTTAGTCTCCAGCCCAACCGATTTTTTTTTTTTTTCTTTTTGAGACAGGGTCTCAATATATAGTTCAAGCTGGCCTTGAACTCACTATGTAGCCTGGGCTAGCCTTGTACTTGCTTCAATCTTCCTGCCCCAGCCTCCCAAGTGCTGAGATTACAAGTGTACGCTGCCATGCTTGATTTAGCCTGACAGATCTTTTTTTTTTTTTTTTTTTTTTTTTTTTTTTTTTTTTTTTTTTTTTTTTTTTTTTTTTTTTTTTGTGGTGCCAAGGATCAAACTCAGGGCCTTGTACTTGCAAGGCAAGTGCTTCTACCACTTAAGCTAAATCCCCAGCCCTACATCTTTATTATATTTAACTGGTGTATTTATGTATATGTGTGGGTAGGTTATACTGTATATACTGTTTTGCAACTTGTTTTTAATAATATATTATGAAGATTATTCTATATTGATACATGTAATAAGTTTTGGCTTATTTAGTTACTATATAAACTTTTTCTAGACAACTAGATTCTTTACATTTTTTGCAATCAATACAATGTTGCTTATTTTTATATAAACAAATGTAAAGAATATCCAAAGCTAAATAATTGTTAAAAGATTTCCCACTTTTCATTACTGTGTTAATACAGTTAAAGCCAGGCGTGGTGGCACACACTTGTCATCCCAGCACTTGGGAGGCTGAGGCAGGAGGATTGTCAGGAGTTCGAGGCCAGCCTGAACTGGAGTAAGACCCTGTCTCAAAAAAAAAAAAAAATTGCCATCTTCATCATTGTTAAGTGTACAGTCCAGCAGTATTGAATATATTCATAACATGCTAGCATTATTACCATCTGTCTCAATAACATTTCACCTTGTGAAACAGAAACACTGTACTCACTAAACAATAGCTCCCCGTTCCTTCCTTCCTCTAGCTCCTGGTAGTCACCATTCTACTTCCTGTAGAATGACTATGTGACTGGGACTACTCTAAGAACCTTATGTAAATGGAATCATGTAGTATTTGTCTTTTTGTGATTTTCTTATTTGACTTAGCATAATGTCTGCAAGGTTCATCCATATTGTAGCATATATATCAGAATTTCCTTCCTTTTAGAAGCTGAATGATATTCCATTGTCTGTGTGTACTGCATTTAGCTTATCCATGCATCTTTTGATGTAATCGTGATTATTGATTATTTCGATCCTTCGTTTTTCTTTTGCATTTTCTTGCTGCTATGTTATATGGTTTATACTTTCTCTTAATATGCTTATTTTATTTTGCATGTGCCTGCGTGTGTGTGTGTGTGTGTGTCTGTGTGTGTGTGTCTGTGTGTGTGCGTGCGTGGGGGGGTACTGGGGATTAAACCCAGGAGGAACTCTCTGTTGTGAAGCAACATCCCTGACCCTCTTATTTACTTATTTATATTTTTGAGACATGGCCTCAAGAAATTGCCAGGGCTGGCCTCAAACTTGTGATCCTCCTGCCTCAGCCTCCCAAGTAGCTGGTATTATAGGCATTCGATAGCATGCCTGACCTTCAAATTCTTATTTTTCTTTTTTTTGGTGCTGGGGATCGAGAAATTTTTATTTTTCTAAAGTCAGATTTACTCAAGTACGTATTTTATTTATGTTTTATTTTTATTAGTATATGTTTGCAGTACATTATGATTATATTCATCATGGGGAATTGATACATGTGCATTACACATCTTAATTCTTTTTATTGAGGTGTAAATTACAAACAGTAAAAACCATCCTTTGAAGTACACAGTTTCATGAGATTTGATAAACATATACAGTTGTGAAACCACTACCACAACTAAACTAGAAGCACATCATTTAAAAAGTTCTCTGGGCTGGGGATTTAGCTCAGTGGTTAGAGTGCTTGCCTGGCAAGCACAAGGTCCTGAGTTTGATCCCCAGCACCAAAAAAATAAATAAATAAATAAACAAAAATAAAAATAAAAAGTTCTCTGGTTCCCTATATAGTCAATCCTCTCTCCTCTTCCCAGCACCTGACAGCCACTGATCTGATTTCTGTCCCTGTAGTTTTGCATTTTCAAAAGGTTGTAAAAATGAAATCAAGGAGTACATAGTCTGCCTGTGTCTGCCTGCTCTCAGCATAAAGCCTGTGAGATCCAGGCTATTTCTTTTTATTGTTGAATAATATGCTGTTGTATGCCTATGCCATGGTTTATTCACTCACTCACTAGAAGGGCATTTGGATTGTTTCCAGCTTTTGAATAAAACTGCTTTATCTCGTTATTTATTATTTTACTGTATTTAAATACAAGTCTCTGTGTAGGCCTGTGTTTTCATTTCTCTTTGGTAAGGTAGGAGTGAAATTGCTGAATCATAAGTGAATGTTTGACTTCACAAGATTTGTTTTCTGTCTTTTTAACTTGATTTATGCTATTATTTGTCTTATTGACTTTTTAAATTTGTATGCTGTTAAATTTGCCAGTTTTCTCTGAATTGTTTTGCTTTGTTTCTGTGGCATCCCCTATTCCAAGATTATGCTTATATTTGCTTTTTATACAGCTACATTTTTTAGGAATTATAGGATTCCAGCACTCATCAGTATATATGAAAGAAGAAAAATTCATTTATGTCTCTTAGTTTCTTGTGAGCTTTGTTCTGTTGGTTATCTTAGTATTAATAAGTTTATCATGCTCAAACCCTTCTCCTTACTTAACCTTTTGTTATCTAGTCAGTGTAGAGTCCTTTTGGCTCCTTCCTATTGCCCACATAATACTAATCTTCTGGTACTTTTGTTTCCCTTCCCTTTTTTTTTTTGATTGTGTGTCACATCATGTGTTTTTCTACCCATATCCCTGCTTTTTTTGTAGCTCTGCAGTTAAATGTATACAGTATTCACCGTCCATCCTTTTTCTGAAGTTTCCACCTACAGCCTGAGAATCAATCTGACTTTCTATTTTTGTGTGGTCTGCAACATAAATATAAGAATCATTTTTATATTTTTAGGAAAAAAGTGAGAAGAATATTTTATGATTCATGAAAATTATAGGAAACTAAAATATGAAGGGGTGGGAATGTAGCTCAGCACTAGAGCACATTCTTAGCATGCACCAGGCCCTGGATTCAGTCCCCAACCCTCCCCCTGAAAAAAGGTCAGTACCAATCAATTTTTATGGGAACCTTACCATACCCATCCATTTATATATTGCTGTGGCTACTTCCAAACTGCATAGTGGAAAGTAATATTTTGAAGAGGCTATGTGGCCTACAAAACCTAAGACAGTTTATTTTATTACCTGGTACTTTATACAGAAAGTTTGCAGATCCTAACCCAAGTAGACCCTTTATGAAGGTTACATATGTACAGCATTTCCTAAATTCTGACATTTTTAGAGCTCAGCTGGAAATAATTAGTTTCATTTTTTCTTAGTTTTCTTAGTTTTCATTTTTTCTCTTTAAAAGTGGTGTTGTGGATAGGCACAATGACTCAGACCTATATTCTCAGCTATTTAGAAGACTGAGGTAGGAGGATTGCAAGTTGCCCTGGCAACTTAATTAGACCTTGTCCAAAATAAAATAAAAAGGTTGGGATGTAGTATCCCTGGGTTCAATCCCCAGTGACAAACAAACAGAAAACCCAAGGCTCTGCTGTTGCTTTGTTTTTTATCTTGTCACTAAGAAGTCTGATATTAGTCTAATTTTCTTGTGTTCTATCTTTTTTAAAATTTATAGTCTAATAGTTTGCCAGGCGGCATGGTGGCACACACCAGTTATCTCAGTACTCAAGAGGCTGAGGCAGGAGGATTACTGCAATTTCAAGGCTAGCTTGGATACACACCAAGACCATGCTTCAAAAATACAAAACAAAACAAGTCTAATAGTTTTGCAGGGATATATTTTGGAGTTAATCACCCTGGATACGTCTTTTTTTTTTTCTCAGTTACTCATGGACTCATGACTCCTTTCAATGTGTAGATTTACAGGTTTTATTTCCAGCGAGTTTACTTAATTTAGTTTTACATACTAGCTCTGTTCGATTGTTTTGATTTTTTTCTTTAGTGTTTCCATTTATACTTTTGTTGGCTCTCTTATGCCTCTTTGTCTCACCCTACTTTTTTACTTCATTTCATTATGATTTTTTTGCTGCTTTGCTTCAATGCTATTTATTAACTTTTTATTTCCGTCTATATGTTGGGCACCTTATAATATTTAGAATTCACTTCAGTATGATTATTCTCATTTTCTTCTTTTTCGTCTTCTCCCTTCCCTTCCCTCCCCCTCCTTCCTTCTTCTTCTTCCTTGTCCTTCCTTCTTCCTCTTTGTCCAGTAGTGGGAATCAGACCCATGACCATGCGCATGTTAGTCAAGTGCTCTACCACTAAGCTGTAACTCCAGTCTTCCTCCTAGTTTTTTTCCCTGAGTTGAATCAGGTCTCATTTTCTACATTTTTAAATTCATTTTATTCAGTGATTTTTACTTTCTCTCTTTTGCTCTCTTTCTGCCTTTGTTTCTTTGAATTCTTTCTTTTTTGGTGCTGCAAATGGATCCTAGCTCCTTGCACATGCAAAGCATGCGCTTTGTAACTGCACTGTGCCGCTGGCCCTGTGTTTCTGTTTAAGGGTGTTTGGACTGATGAAAGATTTACATATCCCTAGATGCCTGTTTGGGGCTATATGATTCATCTTGGAGCATTGTGTTGCAGTGTTTTAGCTTTGTCATTGGGCTCTGAATCTTAATTTACATTTTTGCTTCTTTTCTCTTTTTCCACAGAATGTATAGATACGGTCTGCTTTTTTCCTGTTCTTTTTCATTTCATGAGTAGGAGTAGCAAGTGCTTTCTTCTGTAGTTCTGCCCTCTTTTGTGTAATTTATTTCACAGATGATGATGATAGTAAAGTATAGGAAGGTTTGGCATGTCTTACTCCTTTCTTCTTTCTGCAGGATTTTTAATTTTTGCATTTCTTGTTTTCCTTCACTTCCCAGTCTTCTGCACCTCTTTGCTCTTTTGCATAGAGAGTCTTAAGCTCCCCTCTGGCTGTCTGTGTCTACAGGCTTGCAGTGAGTGATAGGCAGCAGGAACTCTGTTGGAACAAGTCTTACGAAGGTCACAGTATTTATTTTTTGTTTCCTAGTAATGCCAAAAGTATGGATCATATGTGGTTTTGTGTTTCCTTATTGTGTACTGGAGGGGTTCAAAATCAATTTTTTACTGTTATCCTCTATCAGAGTGTATTTTTGATTTTTTTCCTCAGGAAAACTGAAAGGAAAAAGGTTGAGTAAATTTTAGTTGCTGTGGAACATCAGTGTAAATGAACATACTATATTTTATACATTTTTTTTTCTTTTTCCCTTCTGGTGTTAGGGGTTGAACCCAGGACCCTGCACATGTTAGGCAAACACTCTTACCATTGAGCTACATCCCCAGCCTTTTGTACTTTATACTGCATAAGTATCATCATACTGATTTAGGCAGGGTTGGTGTTGGGGCTCAAACTCAGGGCCTTGTGCTTGCTTGACAAGTGCTGTACTACTTGAGCTAGATCTCCAACCCCGATTATACTGATTTCTTAAAAGTATTTATCCAAAGAAGTTTCATTTACTCAAGCATTCTGGGTGTTATATTTTTTTGTACACTTTTCAATCAGTTTTCCATTAATTCAAAATTTAAACAACTATTTAAAAATTAGAGTTATTTTTCAAAAGGTTATTAATTTTGGAGGTTCATTTTATTATGTTATGTTTAGCATTTTTTAATTGTTTAGGTAACTAAAATGATTTTTGTTACATCTAGTTTCTGTTACATTCAAGTCAATTAAGGTTGAAATTGGTGAATTCTTTCTTTTTTTCAGTACTGGAAACCAAAGCTAGGGCCTTGTTCTGCCACTGAGCTTTATTCTCAGCCCTTTATTAAATTTTTATTTTGAGATAGGATCTTGTGAAGTTACCTAGGCTGGCCTGGAACTTATGATCCTCCTGCCTTGGCCTCCTAAGTAGTTGGGTTTACAGGTATGTGCCACCACACCTGGCACATAAACATAAATTGTTTGAGTCACCTTTGTCACTCTTCCTTTCTTTATAATGTATTATGATATTAAATAAAACTCATTTTTCATTGGTCAGATGCATACTTCTACTGGAGGAGGGTTTTGTGACTGTGGAGACACAGAGGCCTGGAAAACTGGCCCTTTTTGTGTAAATCATGAACCTGGAAGAGCAGGTACTACAAAAGAGGTAAGAATATTATTTTTTTAAATTGCTATTTAAAACTTGCTGGAATTAAATAAGAATAAATGCTATGTGTATATGTTAAACTGAATTCTATTAAGACTCCTAATAGTGTTGTTTTAATATTTAATGTGTAAATAGGTTTCTTTTTGGTTTTTTTTTTTTTTTTTTTTTTTAATGTGTGAGTAGTTCTTTCCACTCCAGACAATTTAAAGGTATGATAGTTTCTCTAGCTAAGGAACAAGTTGGGCTGGGAATGTAGCTCAGTGGTAGAGTGCTTGCTTAGCATGTGCAGGGCCCTGTGTTTTAATCTGCAGAATCACAGAAAATTAAGATAAAATAGGTAATGAATTCACAGTAGAAAATGAATCCAGAATACTTCTTGCTAGGCAGTCAACTTGATAAGAGTAAATAATGTATAAATCTAAAAGAACAAGAAGAAGTAATTATTGATAGATAAAAATAAAATGTATGTAATGAATTAGAAAACAGTAGACCTGACACATAAATTCAGTAATGTCTTAAAGAAAAAGAAGTCAAATAGAT
>PVJO010026214.1:0-21446 GCA_004026905.1 Hystrix cristata
AAAGGGGGCATATACGGCTAAAACTCAGATTCATTTTGCTGTCATTTTGGTTGTTTTGGTTTTAGGGGTGCTATTGTGAGGTGCTAGAGTTGAACCCAGAGCCTATCCTGTGCCCTTTTAAATTTTATTTTGAAACAGGGTCTCGCTCAGTCACGAAGTTGCCCAAGCGGAGCTCAAATGTGTGATCCTCCTGCCTCAGTCTCCCAGAGTTCTGCTCTTACAGGTGTGTGCAACCATGCCGGGCATTATTTGTCTTTTTTTTGTTGTTTTTGGTCTTTTTTTTTACTTTCTACATGGATGCTTTCTTACATTTGGACAACTAACAGAGATGGAAACGCATTGTGAGAGTAAAGAAAAAGCCCTCAGTCTCCGTGGATACAAAGCACGGTCACTCGTAGCCACACTCCAGTTTGGTTAGAAAACTAATTAGTTCATGTAATAATGTGCTGAGCGTTTTCAGCTTTGGGATACAACTTTCATGGAATTGCTTCTTATAAAATATGAATTGCATTTTTATTTAAAGAAATCAAAAATGTCCAAATGGGAAAGGGAACAAGGGAGGGGGGAAGGAACAGAGGACAAGAGAAATAAGAAATGGAAGGAAAAATTGGAAACAAAGCTTTTGTAAATAAGGAGGGAGGAGGGGTGAGGGGAGGGGAATGGGAAAAAAAGAGGCAACAAGATATGTCACATATAGGTACAAATCCCTTATGATGAATTATCACTCTGTACATCTAAAATGTACCTTCCCTGAGTTCAATCCCCAGCACCAAAAATAAAATAAAATAAAATAAAATAAAATAAAATATAGCATTAAAATAAAATAAATTTTTTAAAAAATTAAAAAAAGAAATTGAAACATGATGTTTACACCCAGTGGAATACTACTCTGCCGTAAAGAAGGATAAACTTGCGTCAGTTGTAGGCAAATGGACAGACCTTCAGATAATAATGCTGAATGAAATAAATCAGACACACAAGCTTCAATTCCACATGATTTCTTTTATATGAGAACCCCAAAATATAAATAACATGCAAAATAAAAAATGCACACTAGAAAGTAGGGAGATAGAGCTTTCTCGAATGGCCAGGAGAATGAAGAGACGGAGGAAGGGAGCAGGGCCGAGAAGGGAAAGAGAAGAAAATAAGAATTATGGTGCATCTTGCACAGGCACAGACCCCCCCATAAGGCACATAATCATTAAATCTTCCCCAAACCATCCCTGCCCATCCCATAAAATATTTTCTTTCATGAAACCGTTCCCCTGGCCCAAAAAGGTTTGGAGCCCTCTATTCCAGCACGGAAAGGCAGATCCTCAGCAGATGAGAAAAAGCAGATTGACCCAAACCCGCGATTTTCCCCCATAAAAGAGCCCAAGGCCAGAGAGGCGAGTTCTCCCCACACGCAAACTCCACTCATCAGCGCTGAATCCACTCTGGTCACACACATTGGTTGTCACCTATTATTTGATCACAGCAAAGCCATCATGACCAGAAGATGGCAGATGCCTGCCGCGATGGAAAGCTGATTTGCAGCAGGCAGGAACCGCGCAAGATGCCAACCTTGAGGGTGCGGGGCCGACACAAGGATGCAGGGAGCCCAGTTAGGGCGAGAGACCGGGGAGAGCAACGCGCAGCACGGTCCCGGCTTGCAGCGCGCTGTGACAAACATCCCTCCACGCTGCGGGGGGCTCGGGGGGTGCAGGTGAGCTTAGTGTGGGCGGCAGCCTGCTTGCCATCCCCAGCACCAAAAGCAGAAATAGAACATCGTCCTCATCTGCAGCAATAAAAATAATTTTAATAGCCAGGTGTGGGGGTGCACACCTGATATCCCGGCCCTCGGGAGGCTGAGGCAGGAAGATCTCTCTGAATTTGAGGCCAACCTACATAGCAAGACCTTGCCTTCAAAACCAAAATAAATAAATCAATCAATAAAAAGAAATCATCTTCTGAGTCTGCAAAAGTTCTCCAGACCTTGAAGTAAAGTACGGACCTGACGATAAACTGAGCCCGTCCAAAATAAGCTTCCCAAACCCTGCAGACATTTTAATTTCCAAACGCATTCAAACACAGCATTGCAATTCCAGGACAAAGATGCCCTGCACACCCCTTGCCTGCCTCCATCGATTTTTTTAATTAATTAATTGTATCGATACATTTTAGAGAGAGATAATGATCACACTCCTCGTAGGGAATTTGTACGTGTACACGATGTATTTTCATTTTTCCCCCGTTCCTCTCCCCTCCTTTGCATTCCTCCCCCCCATTCACAACAGCTTTAAACTTGACCCTACTCCGTTACCAATCTCTCTTTAAAAATTATGCTCCTGCTTATAAACAAATATATATTCTTACAGCCTTTACATACATG
Organism: Hystrix cristata; assembly: GCA_004026905.1. Taxonomy (NCBI): domain Eukaryota; kingdom Metazoa; phylum Chordata; class Mammalia; order Rodentia; family Hystricidae; genus Hystrix; species Hystrix cristata. Next base: position 2,372 of record PVJO010026214.1, read on the forward strand.
ATTTCTGAACCAAGTGAGTGTAGATTACAGAAATCAAGACTTTAATGCATTCGTAATTCAGTATCTGTTTCTCGCGAGCAAAGATAGTCCCGTAAAAACACAGAGGAAAATTACACGATTCAAGAAATTTTATGTGAAAGGATAGTTTATCAAAGGTACAATCAATATTTTGATTTCACAATTACACAATGAACGTCTTCTGTTGACTATTTTTTTTTCTTTCCTGGCTGACTGGTCCCAGAGCCTCTGATACAATGAGTTAACTCTGGAATTTTTTAAATTTTTATTTTTATGAGTCCATGTTCGCAGGGCTTAATGAGCACTTTCCCTGTGTGGAGCTCGTACATGGACAGGAGACCACTTAATTCCACTTTTCATTACTTTTCCCTCCTCCCTCCCGCTCTTGGTGCCCTGCTCCTTTGAGAAATATCTTTCTCTATATTGCCTGTTGTGTCTTTTATTTTGCTTTTTATTTTGACTGTGCTTTTCTCATGTAAGAGAAATAGTGTCATATTTAAGTTTGTGGGTCTGATTTATTTCACTTCACATTACAGGCTCAAGGTGGATCCGTTTTCCTACAAATGCCTCTTTTATCTTCTTCAAGGCTGAGTAGTACTCCACCGTGTAGGAATACCACAGAACTGTTTTATTAGTCCATGTTTGCAGTACATAATTATTATGGTTATTCTGTGGTGTTTGCACATGTACAGAACACATTTTAATACTTTTTTCTCTTTTTTTAAATCTGACATTTGGCTGGCACAAGTCTCCAAGCCAGTTTCTTCCCACTGACGTTTATGTTACTTGTGTGATTTTTGTCAAGTACAAGTCATGATTCTGTAAGATTTTATGAGGCTAAAAGTTGCACACTTTACACCGAGAAAAGCACCATTAATGTTCTGCTCCGAGTCAGCTTCGTTTTATTTGTTTAGCCTGAAAATGGGGAGTGTAAAGATTAACTAAAATGGCCAGGAGTGCAGCTCAAAGGTACAGCGTTTGCCTCGCATATGAAAACCCCTCAATTTCATGCCCCCAAGAAAAGAAATTTTCAATTAACTGAAATAAATAATAAAATATCTTAATTGTTTAAGAAGATACTAATACATTATCTTCCATAGCAAATGGACAAGCAAATAAGAGGCAGAAACACACTCAGAAAGCGTCTGTTTTGTTTTGGTCTGTTTTGGTTGGGCTTTTGGTTTTTGGAGACAGGGTCTCACTAGGTAGCTGAGGCTGGCCCTGAACTCACAAAGATCTTCCTGCCTCAGCCTCCCGAGGAGAGAGACGACAGGCGTGCGCCGCCACACCCGGCAAGACCTTTTCTTTTAACTTTGCACGCACGATGGTAATGTCAGTATCTTTATGTAGAAATCTTCATGTACATTGACTTGGTTTTTATTAAATAAAACATTTTTAAAGAGCATTTACATATTGGATTAGGAAAAGGAAATTCCCATCAAGTATGTCTTGCAACTTCCTTTCAATCTTTTTCTGCTAGAACAGCCTTCCATCGACCTTCATTTGTTGATTAGTTTCTGACCTCTAAATGGACCCACCAAGCCACCAGTTAAATCCATAGTCCCCAGCCCCGGGTGGCAGCCCATGCTGTCATCCCAGGCCTGGGGAGGCTGAGGCAGGAGGATCTCCATGACTTCCAGGCCGGTGTGTGAGAACCCGTGTGGAAAAATCAAGCCAAACCGAAACGAAAGCGGTGAGTCCTGTCTCCGGGGTGTCCCTGGAGCCTGAAATCCTCATTCTCCGCATGAATACTTCGTTGCTATGTCGATCTGCTGACCTTCGGCACTTGGAACGCGCAGCCCAGTTTCTCTAACAACCAGCAACGCAATTTAAGGCCCACTCGGGCCTTTGGCTGGCTGCAAAATCAACACCATCTTGTCGGAAATGGCAGCAGCCCCGACACACACCAGCAGCCGCAGTCTGGACGTTGTCTTTAGAAAGCTAAATGCCTGCAAATGGAGGAAAAAATTTAAAAAAAAAAAAATTCATTTTTTTTTAGTTTTCTAGCTACGGAGCTGGAATAACAAAGAGAACCCCGCAGGATTAGAAGATTTGCGCCCCCCAGACAGCAGGAGGGAGTTTCTGCTATCCAGGCCCTCGGAAAGGGCACGAGAGCCTTTTATTTAAAAGACCCAGAAACCGCTCGGCTAAGGTTTGCACCTCTCCGTGCATGTTTTGAGATATTAAGTAGCACTCTGTCGTTGGGAAGAGCGGCCCTGGATGTTTGCTTTCTCCTGCAAGGTCCAAAGCAGTGTGGTTTGTTTATCCAGAGCGCTGGGAATGGGGCGGGGCGGTGCACGCCTGTAATCGCAGCCCTCTGGGAGGCTGAGGCGGGAGGATCTCAAGTTGGAACCTGGCTTGGTCAATTTAGCAACTTAATGAAAAGGCATTAAGATGATGTTTTATGTCCCTGCACCAAATCCATACTAGGAATGTAAACATGTACTGCAAACACGGACTAGTAAAAATTCTTTAAATTTTGTAAATGAAGGGTTCTTCGAGTAATCATTACTGATTAAATTCTGCATCTATTGACTGAAAATGTTTTATTTTGAAATAATATACTTTGGGGGGTTGACATGAGTTCTGAGTATGTAGTTCAGAGTAGATTTGAACTCACGCTGTAGCCCAAACTGACCTTGAACTCTCAGCAATCCTGCCTCAGCCTCCCGAGGGCTGGGATGACAGACATGGCTATCATCGTAATATACTTTCTAGTAAGATTTTTACATGCCTCACAATTAAATATATTTTAAAATTGCAAAGAGATAAGTGAAAAGGACTGAGGATATAGCTCAGTGTGAAGGCCCTGCACACACACACACACACACACACGCACGCACACACACGCACACACACACACACACACAAGCAAAACACTGCACACAGGAGACATTTGGAAATGACGGATGTATTTATCCCCTTGACGGTGGCGATGGGTGTATGACAAACTCACCAACACGCGTGCACCAATAGGGACCGTGTTTCGTACATTATTTAAACCTCCATAAAGGGCTGAAGGGGGCGCGGGGTGCAGCCCTGCGGAAGAGTGGATGGTTAGCATTCGCAGCTGCCTCGGTTCCCCCACCAGCTCTGCAAGAATCAGTAAATCGCACCATAATAAGACTGAAGTGACACGGGACTATCGTCCCAGCACTTTTTAAATTTTCTCACTTTGAGGCAGGGTCCTGCAAAGTCACTAAGCTGTGCAGGCTGGGCTGGGACTGGAGATGGCTCTGTCTCAGCCTCCCCGAGTGCCAGGCTGACAGGCATGTGCCTCCACACCTGCCTCCAGAGGTGAATTTTTCCTTATGAATTCATTCATGTAAGAGAATCACCTGTCAATAACTCTCTGGTATCTTCCCAAAAGAGTCAAAGACATCACATGACAGTGATCCACGCACACCCGTGTTCATAGCAGCACAAGTTCATAGCTAAATCTTGGAAGCAGCCTCTGTGTCCATCAGCAGATGGATGGAAAAAGATATTGTGGTATTTAAATGCCATGGAGTACTACACTGCCATGAAGAAGGATAAACTTGAGTCACTTGCAGGTAAATGGAGGCACCTTGAGACCGTCATGCTCAGAGAAATAAATTAGACACACGCGCTTCCATATCACATGGTTTCTTTCACATGAGAAACGCAAAACGTAAATAAAGAGCAAAGTCAAAGACGGATGATGCAAAGTAGAGAGATCTTTTGTACATGGGAAAAAGAACAAGAGATCGGAAGAAAGGGAGATAAAAAAGAATCGAGATCTGTCCGTGGACCAACTCCCAGGAATGTAAACGTTCAGTATGGGAAACGTGCAGTCACAAAATTAAAATTATAAAGAAGGAATTGCAGCATCTATGAAGGTGAGAACACAAAGAACCAAGAACAATGCGCATGGGCGTCCGCAGGGTCCCCGAGCCGCACACCTGGAGGTGACCTGTGCAGATTCCATAGGTGACATCGAGAATCTCCCCGAAGACACACACATTTCCCCGCAATCTCGGAGTGAAATTGCAGCCTTGTTTCCACACCCGGCGCTGGGCCTCCAGAATCTGTTCAGTGAACCAATGCGTGTCCAAGGCGCACAAACCTGCCGGCAGAGAGACAGTCTTCGGCAGGGGACAGCGCTGGTGTGACAGGTGACGGCAACCAGCTCGGTCGGGGTCTGACACACACACACACCTGCTGGTTGCACGAGCAGCCTGCTTTTAGCTCAGCCGGAGCACACAGGCCGGCAGCCCCCTCGCAGGGTCTCAGCCCGGCCGGCCGGCTCCCTGCAGCCAGCTCCCCAAATTCCGCGGGCCTCCCCGGGAGTCATCCTGCGAGCGGCTTTTGCTTCCCACCATCCCGGTCTGGTTGCATTTTCCTTGGAGCCCCTATTGTTATCCCAGCTGCTCAGTCTGTCTGCTAGAGGCCTTGCGCGGGGCAACAGCTCCCTCTTGCAGCTGACGGGTTTGCTCCTGCTAGACACCAACACTGAACGGCCCTGACAAGTATCTGCTTGCTTTTATCCATAAGGACCTTGCACACATGCTAGACGGGTACAGACACGTCGCCCAGGAGGGTTGCAAACTGGAAACTCAACCATGGCAAGAATGTCCCTCTGTGTGAATCATTTCGATCTCTCCCAAGATCATTTTTAAATGCATTTTTTTTTTTTTTTTTACAGAATTGGGGAATGAACTCAGGGCCTTCACACCAAGCTACATTCACAGCGCTTTTTCAATTTTTGATTTTGAAACAGGGTCTCGCTAAGTTGCTAAATGGTCCAGGCTGGGCTTGAACTTGAATCCTCCTGCCTCAGCCTCCCAGAGTCCTGGAATCACCCACATATTCGCTCACGCCTGGCTTCTTTTCCTTTTGATTTCACTGGGTGACAAAGTTTCTGATGTTTGAAGGACGTCTAACACAGATCACAACACACTTGCCCTTCGCTATTTTATAAATGTACTATATTCAGAACTACATTTATTAGAATTCCCCAGGTTTCCCTGCATCTGTACATGTCTTATTCCTTCATCTCGGAAATACTGAAAATCCCTTTGTCTGTTTTTTTTTTTTTTTGAGATATGCAGAACATTTTCTCTTTTTTTCTATTTACTTATTTAATATTTTTAATTTTTTTTTTTTATTTTGAGACAAGGTCTTGCTAAGATGCTAAATTGCCCAGGCTAGTGTTAAACTTGCAATCCTCCTGCCTCAGCCTCCCTGATGACAGGCCACCATGCCCAGTTCATGTTTCAGTTGATTTATCTCAACTACAAAGTTTCTGATGTTTGACAGACATCTAGCATAGAACAACTTGCCTGGCCCTCACTATATTATAAATGGACTATATTCATAGCAGGAACTCTATTTATTAGAATTCCCCATGTGACACACTCTTGGTTTCATGAGGAAAAACACATATCCAGCCATTTGGTGGCTAATTTTGCGTTGGTTTCAAAGGATGAGAACTTTCTGTTTTTGAGAAATTAACTTTGAAGGTATGGAATATTCAGCATGTCGACAAACTCCTCTACTTACAACAATTTCTTTTTTTATTTATACTTAAAGATCAATCAAGGTAAGATACCCAAAAACGTGAAAAAGATGGGTGACAGATGGACAGATATCGGATGGGGACAGGTGACAGATTGATACATACATGATTGACAGACATTGACAGATGCATAGTCAGTATACAAATGGCTGGAAATAGATACTGAGTCATGTGCTAGATACACAGATAACAAGTACACAGATGGGGATGAATACATACATAGATGTTATATAAATAGAAGATAGATAGATAGATACATAGATAGATAGATAGATAGATAGATAGATAGATAGATAGATAGGATAAATATATGTAGATGCATAGACATGTAGGTACATAGATACTATAGATTGATTGGTTGATAGATACTAGTGAGGCTCATATACGGAGAGACATGGTAGACTGATGATACCTACTACTTAGATAGGTAGATAGTAGGTAGGTGATAGATACTAGGTAGATAGATGTGTAGATAGATAGATACCAGTTAGATAAATACATACATAAGACACGCAGATTAACAGATAGATGGATGAACAGATGATAGAGGGATAGCAATAACGGACGAAAGGTAGCTAGATAATAAATAGATACAGGGCAGGTAGTAGAGATTTGTGATAGATAAATGATGACAATGATAATAGAATATGGAGATAGAGATAATGGATTATAGATGATAAATATATAAAAGAGATACATAGTACAAGATAGATATTTAGACAGATAGATGATAGATATTTAGATAGATGATATTTAGATAGACAGATGATAGATATTTTGATTGATAGATAAAAAGTAGAAAAGTAGATAGATGATAGATATTTAGATAGATAGATAGATAGATGGAATGGATGGATAGATGATAGATATGATGGATAGGTATATGGTAGATAGATGATACATAGATAAAGAGATACATAGATGACAGATGATAGAGAGAATGGATACACAAACGATAGATAGAGGACAGACTAATAGATGGTAGATATTTAGGTAGATAAGATGGTTGATAGATGATAGATACAATGGAGAGATACATAATAGATAGAGATAGAGAGAATGTTTAGATAGATGACAGATACAAGATTAATAGATAGACGAGGACAGACTGATAGATGATAGATATTTAGATGGATAGGATGGTTTGATAGATGATAGCTATGATGGAGAGATCCATGATAGAGAGATAGAGAGATAAAGAGATAGGACAGATGGACAGAGAATAGATACGATGGATAGGTGCATGGTAGATAGATAGATGATAGACAGATATTTAGATAGAGAGATAGACAGGATGGATAGATAGTTGATAGATACAATGGATAGATACACAATTGATAGACAGACAGAGGACAGACTGATAGATGATAGATATTTCGACAGATAGGGTGGTCAGATAGATCATAGTTATGATGGAGAGATACATGATAGAGAGATAGATAAGATGGATGGATAGAGCATAGAAAAGATGGATAGGTACATGGTAGATAGATGATAGATAGAGAATAGATTGATAAATCATAGATATTTAGATAGGATGGTTAGACATATGATAGATACAATGGAGAGATACATGATAGCGAGAGATAGAATGGATAGCTAGATGATAGATACAGATTAATAGACAGAAGACAGACTGATAGATATTTAGATACACAGATAGGACGGTTAGATGGCAGATACGATGAAGAGATACATGATAGATAGACAGAGAGGATGGATGGATAGAGAACAGATACGATGGACAGGTACATGGTAGATACATGCTAGACAGATATTTAGATAGAGAGATAGACAGGATGGATAGATAGTTGATAGATACAACGGATAGACACACAATTGATAGATAGACAGATGATAGACTGATAGAGAATAGATATTTATATAGATAGACACACACTCATAAACAGACAGACTGAATGACAGGTACACAGATGCTAGGTAGGTAGGTCGCAGACAGAGAGACATAGATAGACAGGATGGACACACAGACGATAGATATGATGGATAGATACACGATTGATAGATGACAGACTGACAGATGATAGATATTTAGATAGATATTTAGATAGACAGACACATAGAATAACAGGTACACAGATGATAGGTAGGTGACAGGTAGATGGCAGGAAGACAGACAGACAGACATAGACAGGATGGATAGATGCATGACAGACAGACCGACGGAGGACAGACAGACGGGCGCTGCGCACACGTGGCAGACTCTGCAGAGCACAGACGCGGGCGCTCGCCGCCGGCCTGCTGGACGAGGCCGAGGAGCTCGTCCGGGACTCTCCGCTCGGTGTCCGGGCTCAGGTGCAGCGTGGGGCAGAAGTCCGACCCCGAGTTGTCAGGTGAGGAAGGAGACAGGAACCCGGAGGCCTCGGCCCGGCCGTCCGCACCCTCCCAGGCCGCGCTGCGTCGGCAAGAAGGAAGCGAGCGCCTGGGAGCAGAGACTAGAGGACAAATGACCGGAAGAATCCACTCCACAGAGGGCCCTGTGCACACCTGCACACACTCACTCATGCACTTCTGCACGCACGCTTGCACTCTCACATACCTTCAGACACCCGTGCAGACCCGCGCTGGATGCTCACACACACAGCCATGTGCCTCAGATTCACGCCCAGCACCCAGGCATCCTGCGAACATTCACACACTCATTCGTGTGTGCAGCGTCCACACAGACAAGTGCTCATCCATGCAAACGCACACACATGCGCTCACGCTTGCTCGTGCACACTCACACTCGGGACACCTCGGTGGTGCAGGACTGACCCCAGCAGCCTGCGGCTTGCCCGGCACAGCACTGAGGCTTGCTTTCCACTGACAAAACCTGACGAGTTGCATTCCAGGGAGTAAAAGGAGGACACTTCACCATAACGAATACTAGTAAGAATCATAAAATCCGAGAAATCGAAAGGGGGTGCAAATATCCACAGTCCCCAGCAAAACTCTGCACATGTGGATTATGCATTGAAACGCTCAGAGTATCCTGGGGCTTTGTCGGCCACACAAAATACTGCCCCGATTTCTGCCTTCACCACACCATCTCCTTCACGGGAACAGGGCTGCTACGCACTATTTTTGTTTAATTTTTGCCCTCCCTTGTATGTCGCGAGTGCTATTTCCTTCGCATAGGAATTAAAGAGTGGAAATTCCTGTACTTCTTTTTGCTTTTCTCTGAATTTCTATGTAGGTAAAATTGTTAGTCTATCAACCTATCCATGTACCTGTCCGACTCTCCATCTATCATCTGCTTATCGATTTTTTTTTTTTGGAAATCTGCAAATTCATATCTATTTTGGTTTGGCATCTATCTACGTATTACGTACTTGTCTGTCTGTCTCTGTGCCTATTTGCCTATGTATCTTCTGTCTCCCTTTCTATCTACCTGTCCATCTAACTACTGATGTCTATATCTGTCATCAACCAATCTATCTATATATGTACAATCTATACATGTGCATATGTATGACTTTGTTTTCCAAACGTCTGTTTATCTGTCTGTCCATCTATCTGCCCATCCATCAGTTCAAGGGGACCCGGCACCAAGACCAACCTGTCATTTTCATGTTAAGTCCTTGTAGGCTGGTTGACCCAACCAGCACTTTTTTCAGGTCCTACTTCCAAATGAATGGATTTCAAAATGAAAAAATGAGAAATACTCAAACAATAACATGATGCAATAGAATATTACTCGGCCCCGAAAAAGAATGGAGTCCTGTCGATCACAGCAGCAAGTATACAACTGGAAGTCATTAGGCTAAGTAAAATAAACCAGGCATAAAAGACAAACACCACAGCTCTTTAATCACTGGTGAGACACGAAGAGTTGATAGCAAAGAAGAAAGTAGAACAGCGTTCATGACTAAAAAGTGTTGGGGGGAGAAGGGATAGAAAGAGATTGTATGGCAAGAACAAAGTACAATCAGGAAGAGTAAGTTCCAGTGACCCATAACACAGAACAAGTGACTGTAGTTGACAAGAACCTATTACAGACTTTACAAAAAGGTAGAAGAGCTGAAAACTTCCAAGCACAAAAGAAACGATTTATGTTGAAGAGGAAGCAAAATGCTGATTCTTCAGATTTCGGTATTATGTATTTTATACATCTATCAAATTCCGAGGCTGAACCCCATAAGTCTGACCATTATTAACGTATGTCAGGAGAAGAGGAAGTTAAATAAAAACTGAAAGGACCTGTTTTGTGTTTCGGCGATATTACTCCTTGTACTGGTTTGGAGATAGTTTGAGTGTGCTCCCCTAAAAGTTCAAATGTTAGAGAAAAGTTAGGCCCTGAAATTCAAGTTCAATAGTGTCTTTGGTCTTATTTAGTTTACATAGACACTGGGATTTCATATAAGCACCATAAAAAAAAAAAAAAGAAATGCTCACATAGTGTTGAAGAAGAAACCAATAAAACCCGTGTACAGACAGGAGGATTGAGCAAACTAACTGGATTGCAATCCCAGTAAAGAAGGAAAATTAGAGAAATAGCCTAGTTTTCTAGGGGAAAAAAAAATCTTATAAAATAAAAAATAAAATTCAAATCTCTTAGGATTTAGTTTTCTGCAAATGCCAAAATAAAGTACCACTACTGGATAGCTTAAGGGAAGAGAAACTAGTTGTCCCTCAGTTCTGGAGCTCAGGAGTCTGTGACCAAGGTGGCCCAGGGCCACACTCCCTCCACAGGCTCCAGGGGAGACCCTCCTGCCTCTGCCTCCTCCTAAAGCTCCAGTGGCCCTGGACTGTGGCCCCATCACTCCAATCTCTGCCTCCATCTTCACGGGGTTTCTCTGTGCCTGTGTGTCCTCTTCTCTGTCATATAAGGACAAAAATCTTTAGACTTAGAGTTCACCCAGGTAAAGTGATAAGATCCTTGAGTCCATCGACCAAGACTGTCCAAATAATGTTGCCTTCATAGATTCTGTAAGTAAGACCTGCGACATCTATATCTTGGGGGAGGGGGGAGCCGCTATTCAACCCAGTATACCCCCCACTTTCCTCACAAGTCCCTCATCTATAAATATCCACCGACTAACTGGAACAGTCACTCTTCCTTTTTGCAAAATCATTACGCCTCTTTTCTCTTTCTCTATTTCTCTGCACAGCTGAGACCACGCCGTGATCTGCCTTTTTATAATTTCATGAGCGCCCCTGAGACACCTTCTTTACCAGCGAATCCCTCACCCGCTTCCGCACAAGGAGCAAGCAACATTTGGCAAATTGACACTCGTTTCGCCGAAGCACAAGCCTATCATTTTTTTAAAGAAAAAATAGATAACTTTCAGAGCCGTGCTCCTTATCCGTGCCCTTTACTGCAAAACCACACAGACTTTTTTCCCCCTCTATTTCATACCTCATTTGCTGAAATGCCCTTTAAAATAGGAAGGAATTCAGAGTTTTCGGAAGCCAAATGCCACAGAAAATAAGTTATCTTTCCTCTCTTTGTATTGGGAATCAAAGGCCTCACCTTTCCACTGACCTTGGAGACTCGCACACGCCAGCCGTCTTGGTCCACACGGCTGTGCGGCGCGGACAAAGATGTGCACCAGTCTCCACCTCGCCTTGCTCCTCCAGAGCAGAGCGAAGTGCCCCGTGTGTGTCGAACTTAACTCCTCACTCGGGGCAGCCCTGAACCGCTTCATCTGAACACAAATCCTGAGCGGCTTTAGCAAATAGCAAGCGCTGTGCCCAACATGCACGAGTCATTCAAGAGCTCATTTAGGGAACAGTGTGTGGCCACTTTGACAGTGGGCCGTCTGCACGATGGCTTAGGATATAATGTTTGCACAACACTTAGGATATAAATGTTTCCACGGTAGCTTAGGATATAACAGTTGCACAACACTTAGGATATAAATGTTTGCACACTAGCACAAGATATAAATGTTTGCACACTAGCTTAGGACAAATATTTGCACATTAGCTCCGGATATTAAATGTTTGCACAGTAGTTTAGCATATAAACTTTTGCACACTAGCTCAGGAGATAAATGTTTGCACAATAGTTTAAAATATAAATGTTTGCACGGTAGCTTAGGATATAAATGTTTGCACAATAGCTCAGGATATAAATACTTGCACAATAGCTTAGGATATAAACGCACAATAGCTTAGGATATAAATGTTTGCACAATAACTTAGGATATAAATGTTTGCAGAACAGTGTAGCATATAAATACTTGCATGACCGCTCAGGATATAAATGTTTGCACAATAGTGTAGGATATGTTTAATCATGGAAAGGTATACTACTTTCCTGGGGCTACCTGTAGATAGCATCAAAGGCTTGAGGCCCTAAACAAGAAATGCATGTTCTCTCTCAGTTCTGAATGCCTGAAGTGCAGAATCAAAATGCAAGCAGGGCTGCTTCTCCATGAGTTTGAAGTTCGAGGCCACCCAGGTCCTGGCTACAGCGTCTTGTTTGGAAATGGAGTCTTTGTAGACATACTCAAGGCTTTTACACTGAGATGAGCCTGTATCGGGTGGGGTATAACTGGATAAGAGGCGCCCTTCTGAGAGGCGGAATGTGAGACACAGACACGGGGTAGGAGCATCGATATCATCATTGCAGAGTATGTATTTATCACACTACTCTACAACCCTCTATGAATAAAACACAATAAAGAGAGTGTTCTCTGCATTGCTCTACTTGCTTAAGATTTATTTAAAACACGCAGAGCCTGAGAACACCAGGGAGCTGGACGTGGTGGCGCACGCCTGCAATCCCAGCTACTCAGGAGGCTGAGACAGGAAGATCACAAGTCCAAGTTTTACACGGGCAACCTAGCAAGACCTTGTCTCAAAATTCAATTAAGAAGTGGTTGGGGGGGTGTGGCTCCGTGGTAGGGTGCCCTTGGGTTTGATCCCAGGGCTGCAAAAAAATTTAAAAATGAGAAGCGTGAAATAAAAACTTCTTAAGACCTCAACTAGGATCTGTCTAGATATTACGATCAAGATAAGAAAAGAAAACTATAGAAAAAAATACAAATACAGCAAAATGTGATGGGCTTTCCAAAGGGCACGTGCCGGATTGGCAAGAAGGAACCAGACAGAATTTCTGACTCTGTATTACAAGCAGACACCGCTGGGATATTTGTGTCCTCGTAAAAGAAACAAGAGACTTTAACCAACTTAGACACCTGAGTGTCCTGTCTTTATAAGGGCTCGCAAAGAAGAAAAATGACGGGTCGTAATGAGAAAGCCCACAACACACACAAATTCCTTTAGCTAGTCTCAGTTTCTTCTGGTTCCACGTGAATTTTAGAAGTATATTTTTCAGCCAGGTGAGGTGGCGCATGCCTGACATCCAGCACTCAGGAGGCTGAGGCAGGAGGATCGCCATGACTTTGAGGCTCGATTGGGCTACAGAGTGAGTTCAAGTTCAGCCAGAACAACATAGCGAGACCCTGTCTCAAAAACAAACAAACACAAAAAAGGAATTATATTTTCCTAGTTCTGCGCAGAATGCTGTTGTCTTTTTCTTGGAACCGTATGAAGTCTGTACCTAATTTTTGGTAAGATGAGCATTTTGACAACGTTGGTGCTGCCTATCCAAAAACAGGGGACGTCTTTCCATTTTTTAATGTCTTCTTCCGATCTTAGACCATCGAGCTAAGTGAAGTAAACTAGACTTGGAAAGATACCTATTGCATGATTTCTCTCATATGAGAAAACTAAATATAAATAATTTAAAGAGCAAAGTGAAGGAAAGATGGGAGGAAACAGGGCCATAGACTTTGCAGAGGTGGGAAGGGGCTCAGGGGAAAGAGGGAGACGAGAAATAAAAACAAGTAAACTGGAGTCATTTGTAAGAAAATGGATGCACCTTGAGACCATGATGTTAAGGGAAATAAATCAGACGTACAAGCCTTCTTTGCAAGAGAGTCAGAAAAACAATTGCAGCTTGCAAAAGAAGCGTTCTGTGCAGACCCCAGGTGACTCCAGTAGAGCCACAGCAAATCCACCGGGAAGTCCTCTGCCAATTATGCAATCACTTCTCATTACTTTAAAAACAAGGACTCAAACACCTGCAATGGATTTACTGATAATTATGCTGCATTTAAGAATAATAAACTTATGCTGACATCTGACTTGCTGCAAGTGCTGACGACTGTTCGACCACTAAAAAATAGACCAGAGGATTGGAAAATAGAGTTGTCTTCTCTGTGATAAATAAAGTAAAATAAACCAGCTGGAAAATGGTAGATGACATTGGCACAATTGGCTATTTATAAAAAGATGAAATAAATTTTAATTTGCATCTCTTATACCAAAATATATTTCAGATGAAAATGCTTAACTTTTATGGAGTATCTTTATGTTTTAGATGCTACTCAAAGTTATTCAAAAGTCTCAATTAGTCTTAATAATAATCCCCTGAGATAGAGCCAGTTATTAAACTCATTTTAGAGAAAATTTATGCACATGGGATCAGAGAGCTTAATTAACTTGTCTAAGGTAACAGGATTCTTTGGGTTGTGGCAATTTGGCTTTTAGACTCCACATTCTATAAACATAGAAAAGTGAAACTATAAAATGATGAAAAAAAAACAGAATGATGCAGATCTTTCTACTGCATTTAAAAACAGGATACACAAATCAATATAGATGATCACCCACCTAAAAATGTTAACTTCTATATATCAAAAAATACCACAAACGAAATGAAAAGACAAGTTACAAACCGAAGGAAAAAATAGGCTTCGTAACCAAGATTCCATCACTACTTTATAAAGAGCTCCTACAATCAGTACAAAAAGATCCAAAACTCAGTAGAAAATCAAGCAAAGTGTATGAACAGGCAAGACAAGGAAGGCAAAGTACAGAAGACTGATGTGCGTGGACGTAAAAACTATTCAGTCGCAAGTAATAAAGCAACTAACACGGAAAAGATGGTACAATCCCTCCTGACAGATGGACCGGCAGGATTTTTCAGTACAAAACTATTATTGGAACTGTGGGGAAATCAAAACTGTCACAAAATAGCATTGAGACCACAACATATTTTTCTTCTTACAGCAGAAAATTGGACAGTGTATTGTCAAAAATTTAAAATGGTCAAACTCTCAACCAGCAATTCTAAATGATGCAGTTTGTCCTGAAACAATTGATGGAAATATGAAAATATTTGGATGGTAGTTTTATCACAGCGTTGCTTATAGTACAGACAAACTCTTTAAGCCCAACAATAAAGAATTTAATAACTGTGAAAATACATCAAAGAACATCAAACCGCGAGTTTACCAAAACATAAAGTAGATTGAAAAGGTCAAGGATTTTTAATAGACAAAAGAATATGCACATTTCTACCTATGAAATCTGAGGTTCCCATCTTATCTTATACTAAAAATATTTTACTTCCTCCGCAATATAAGAAAGTGAGGCTTTTCTGAAACATTTGTGCAGGAGTCACCCCACCACTCCAGACACTCCCACCAGCCTTACTTTGCTGAAGAATCTATTCATTTCCTTGCTCGGTTTCCCTTCAACTTTAGATAGTTATGCTGGTCTGCATGTGTGAGTCACCCCAAAAATTCCAATGTTGAACCCTCAATCCCAAGATGAGGGTGTCAGGAGGTAGGGAGATCAAGATCTTCTGTCAGACATCCAGGTTGTGGGATTGCATATGGCGGCCCCGATGGACTAAGAAAGGGCGAGATTAGCCACCCTCAAAGTTGTAAAATGACAGAACCATTATTTTTAGGAAAAATACATATTGCAGTCAGCAAGAGAGACAGAATGTGTTTGGACCAGCCTTGAAACACAGAAGTTCCACTCACACGGCCTCTCTGGGGATTCACTTGCACATACGGTGTTTGATACAAGATACACAAATTTATTAGCGGGAAAGACACACTGTCAGGAATTAAAATCGTCCCCTGGCTTCAAACACACTCATCCCATCATCCTTGCCACTTTCTATAGCAGCTTTGGAGTCCACTTTCTTGAGGGACTTTAGCAGGTGCGATCAAAAATATGGTAAATACACTGTCCCGTGGCAACCAAAGGGAAAGTGGGCTCATAAAAACATGGCGATGTGTCCATATCCAGTCTTTTTGTGAGAAGCACAGGAGCCTACTAAATACACCCCTCTTCAATGTCCTTTACCAAACCCAGAGGCCATGGACACCATATTCTGGATCACCATGTTAATTTGGCATAAACAGTCATAACATGTTCTAAAATAGCATCCACTTTATCCTCGTGGTCACTTATTTTTTTTTTTTTCTTTAGCTGTGCTGAGGCTCAAATTCAGGACCTCACACTTACTAGGTAAGCACTCTACCACTGAGCTACAAACCTCAGCTTAGCTTACTCATTTTCGCAAGCTTTGAAACAATCTGTGAATTCATTTCCTTCTCCCTCTTAGCATCTCCCTATGCTCATCGCCAAAATGTCCTTGTTACCTCCTGGACCTGGTATATGGATGTCACTGTGGCTTTTAACCTGTTTCTCTCTAGTGCTGGGTATCCTAAGTTTCCACATTCATGGCCTCCTTGTTCTTGGTTTACTCCATCTTTCTGCTGAATAACATCCTGCAGTAGCTTTCGATGAAAGACTGAATGTACGATATGATGGTTTCCAGTAGGATATCCTGGTAAATACAAGTGAGGGGGGGAAATGCCTTCATTCTGGAGCCACATGTAGAATCCCATGGGGCCTCTTTCTAGGTCTTTGTTGCCTCAAACAAAGAATTGAACAAGGTACACGGATAAGACAGCAAGAGTGTAGATATATTGAGGGCAGAAAAAAAGCATGCTCTACAGGATGACACTAACCCCTGAAAATTCTCACTGTGGGATTTACTCTTGAGAGTAAAGAGAAAGGGTTCTTTAGTACCAAAAATACCTAGATTGGATGGGCGTGGAGGAACACACCTCCAAAGCTGGCACTGGGGAGGCTGAGGCAGGAGGATCATTAAGAGTTTGAGGCCCACCCTGGACTCTGTCTCAAACGATAATTAATTAATTAATTAAATCATAAATACCCAAGTCATCCTACTCCTCATGTACAAAAGGTCCTGGGACATTTATCCTATCAACAGCTGACTTGGCCTCATGCGGGATGTAAATGAAGGATCAGAAACATTGTCTTTTGATTGGCTGTGCACATATGCACAGGAGGGATTGAGATTAGCGCCTTCCGATTGGCCCCGTGAACATCCCCAAATGCAAATGAAGGATGGAGATTAGCGCCTTCTGATTGGCCCCGTGAACATCCCCAGATGCAAATGAAGGATGGAGATTAGCGCCTTCCGATTGGCCCTGTGAACATCCCCAGATGCAAATGAAGGATGGAGATTAGCATCTTCTGATTGGCCCCGTGAACATCCAGATGCAAATGAAGGATGGAGATTAGCGCCTTCCGATTGGCCCCGTGAACATCCAGATGCAAATGAAGGATGGAGATTAGCATCTTCTGATTGGTCCTGTGAACATCCCCAGATGCAAATGAAGGATGGAGATTAGCATCTTCTGATTGGCCCCGTGAACATCCCCAGATGCAAATGTAGGATTGACAACCACACTTCTGGGATTGGCCCGCGGTCCTGATCCATAACTCTGAAACCATTTCCGGGCCTGCCTTCTCCCTGGGCCTGATCTTTTCAGGCAGCGCGTCTCTCACCCTGTTAGATCTGCGTTTTCAAAACCTTTGACACATCGCACCGGTTAGTGGTCCTGTGTGCCTGCCCTGCCCCCCTGCCTTGGTTCCGCCCTCCGTGGGGTCCTCCGCTGCGCTACGAGTTAATTAAGCTGGTCTAAAAGAAAAAACAGCTCCTTGGACCATTGCACGTTTCCTTGGTAAGTTGCCTGTCTAAAAGGGCGGCTTTTCCGAGCTAATCTGTTGTGTGCATGGTTTCTCCAAAGGATGGGCTGCAATTCTGCTGAGGAAGTAGAATTCGGGGCCATGCATCTCATGCCCTCCCCTCGGGGTTGAGGTGCTTCTCCTGCACCCCAAAGTCATCATTATGCAATTAGAATCCCCGAGTTCTCTTTGCAGATGGCCACATTATAATTTCAGTAACTTGCCAGGCTTGTAACCGATGACGAGCTGAGAGAGGAACCTCAGACTGCGATGATCGACTCTGTCCTTTGCGCCCATCACAAGGTCCCCCGAGATGGGCACAGCCGCTAATACCTGTCGCTGCGGTACTCAGAGAGGCTGAGGCAGGAGGATTGCAAGTCTGAGCCCAGCTTGGGCGACCTAGCAATTTAGCAAGACCCTCTCTCAAAACAAAAAATAAAATGCAATGAAAAAGGGCTGAATGTGAATGCTCTGTGTTTAGTCCTGAGTACCACACACACAAAAAAATAAATAAAATAAAATAAAAAATCCAGCAGTCCCCAAATTGTAATAGCCGCAAAGCTCTGCTGAGAAACCCAGCAGAATACTCACAGGGTAGCCCTCCACCCATTCGTGTTTTCGCATTCCTGGTCTCCTTGACTTTCTCCTGACTCTCCCCCTGCAGCGTTTCCCCACTTTATTTTTAGGAAAGCTGTGCTTTGCATTTTGAATTCTCCTCCATGCAACAGTTCTTTCTGCGGCACAATCTCCGCCTCCTTCGCGGTGTCCTGATCGCAGTTAGCAACCCGGTTGTGCGTTCCTCCACCTCAGCTCTTGAATAAGTCCACAGCCGCGCTTTGCTGCTGAACAGCACGGTGAGAAATTCCTAAATTCAAGAGACTTGATAATATCGCCCTCCAAGTCTCCGTTAGCTAATGCTTCATCCTAAGCAGCAGCCGAGTCCCCCAGCGAGACCCGCCGGGCCCCGAGAGTATCGGGGGGCTTTGGAATCGGCACACTGAGGACAGAAAATCAGCGATAAAAATGAAAACGGGAATAAACAATCACTCGGCCCTCGCTCAGGGAAGCAGCCGGGCGTCGGCCGGCCCAGGTGAGCTCAGTCCAGCCCCTAACAGGATGCAGATTGCGACGCCGGGATCGGAGAGGCTGCGACGGGTGAGTCTGTCCACCAGCGCTGGCAACCTAAGAGGCTTCCAAACAGCTTCCGCCTCCGCACCGCTCCAGCAGGCACTCAGGGCCCCACATTTACCCCTTCAAAGTAATTTCAATCGCAGAGCTACAGGCATCTTGGCCAGCCTGAAAATTGTTGGAAATTCTCTTTGGTGGGAACGTGGTTGCACAACCACTGTGGAAATCAGTATGGCGAGTCCTTCCAAAAGCCAAAATGAGAAACTGCGTTTGAAGCAGCTATTCCCCTGCCGAGTGTCTTCTCAAAAGAGTTAAAGACCTCGTATCACAGTGATCCACGAACACCCGTGTTTATAGCAGCACAACTCATAATGCTCAAATCGTGGAAGCAGCCTGTGTGTCTGTCGGCAGATAAATGCATAAAGCGAATGTGGTGTTTACACACGGTGGAGTACTACTCTGCTCTAAAAAAGGATAAACTTGAGTCATTGGTAGGAAAATGAATGTACCTCGAGACCATGATGTTCAGTGAAATAAATCGGACACTGAAGCTTAAATAGCACATGGTTTCTCTCA
>PVJO010026215.1:0-21338 GCA_004026905.1 Hystrix cristata
TGGTCAAAGGAATTTTAAGAGCCATAAAACAAAAGTTACAATAAGCAACCCAAACTGGAATCAGCTGGGACAGTGGCCAGGCAGAATAGTCAGGACAAGGTTTGATGCAGGAGCCAGACTCCCCTGGCTCAACCTCCTGCTGGAACTCAAAGCCTTACACATCTGAATGGGTAATACGGTCAGAAGAGAAAATTCTGGGGCTCCTTGATATATTAACCCTATTCATTGTGGTACCAAAAATGCATTGGTTAAGCCCTGGTAAGAGATATATGGAGAATACAAAATGCAAGGTTGATAGGATTAAGCTAAGTTTGGGTGACAACTGAGATGTTCACGCAGGCTTCGTGCAACCCCCATTGTGTCTCTCTCACCTGAATGCACAAGCCTTAAAAGAAAACAGTCTCCAATCCAGATTGATGTACCAGCCAAACTATCTTTCAAATTCAATAATGAAATATGGAAATGGATACTGTCTCTGACCCGGGAAGGTTTCTCCTACCAACTACTATAAAACAGAAGGCCTATAAATCTGCCCTTAGGGCAACATTAATTGGAAATGCTAAGCAGGAACTAATGTATCACCTGACCCCATGCACTAGAGAAGAAAAACTGGAATACTGGTCGAGACAGTTTCTCAGCACAGTGGTCCTGTGTGGAGTGCAGACAGGGATATGGCAACAACTATAAGCACCTCCCAGCTGGAACTACTGACACTTTGGAACAGAAAGATTTCATTTGAAGGAAAATCACTCACTTGAGATCAGACATTCACTGAAATGGTTCCTATGGTTGAAGGGCATAAAATAATTTGAAAACATGAAATACTGCCTTGATTTGGTGGTGTTGGAGAAATGCCCCAACAGGAAGGGCAACGGGAAGAGTTCCATAATAAAATGGAAATGGTTTGTGCAGGAACTCGGTACCATATAGTCTTAATCTTTTCATGTCAATATAACCAAATGCTTGAGACTGGTGTTTTATAAAGAACAGAATCTTTTTTCTTACAGTTCTGGCTTTTGGGAAGTCCCAATGTCAGGACACCAGCATGGCTGGTGCCCAGTGAGGGCCTGTTCTCCTAGACTATCATCCAGGCATTCTCACATGGCAGAAGGTGGAAGAGCAAAAGGGCGTAGGATTTGGCACTCCTTTTGTAAGGCACTGATCCATTCATGAGCAATGTGCCTCGCCACTCAGTCACTTTCCAAAAGGTCCCATCTCTTGCTACCCCCACAGTGGGGATCTAGTCTCAAAGTATGATGCTTGGGGGACATTCAGACCACAGCACAGAGGAATGTAAAAAGTTAGTGCTTTCACAATCAGGAAGGCTCACTTCCCCTCTGACTTTGGAGCCCCCGGAGGTGGTCAAGCAGGAGAGCAATGGAAAATTGGCCCACTAAAGAGATGTTTACTTAGAGATGGTCCCATGGAAATCATAATACGAATTCAATTCCTACCTGAAGAATCCCCTTCCAGGACTGGAAGGAAATTGGAGCCAGCCGGTGGCTCTCCTGGTGTACTCGCCTGAGGGGGTCCCCTGGGCCTGTGAAGTAAGTGGACATGTGGGCCACAGCAGTACAGAGATCAGCAAGGCAAACTCATTTCTTTGGTACCCGCTGAGACACAAGATGCCAATAAAGACTGCTCTGCTTTCCAACAAAACGCACAGAGACAGAGATTACAAATAGTTATGGAACAGATTCCTTGGGAGGAAGGCTCTCAAATCTGACAGATGCCAAAGTCTCCGGGTGGTTACAAATGGATCCAGACAGGAAAATGCACTTTCTCCAGTCTTGCTTAGGCTTACCCAGTGGTAGACAGAAATGCTCAGAGTACTGTAAAAAGAAACAAAACAGAGAACAGAAGCGACTCCACCAATGTGAACTAATGAGTCACATGTCTTCAGACCAGTAAATATACTTTTGTCTTTGGAGGAATGCTGTGATAGACAGTTGGAGTGGACAATTACAGCACTGGTCTTCTAAAATGAGGGCAAAAACAGACATGAATGGGCCTTACACACCTTTTGAGTGTGTGCTTATATTCAAAATGAAGAGTGCCAAGGGAATGTTCCTGCTACATAAATTTCTCTACTTTTCTAAGAGATACAGGAAGGACTGGGTGGAAGAGGATGCTGGTTTGACTATACAATTCTTTCCATGGGCTGGACGCTATTATACATTTTTCTTTTTTGCACACATCACCCCAAGTCTCTCTGACCCACCAGCTGCAGTGGTTCCAGGACCAGGACTATATGTGTACGTACCAGAAGCAGAGTACTTACTGTGTAAGTACTTACTTACTCTAAGCAAAAACTATGTTTTAAACATTTATGTCAAAACATTTCTTTTTTCTGTTAGTACATGTTTGCAGTACATAATGCTTACATTTATTATGGAGAGTTGGTACATGTATATAGCACATCTTAATTCTTTTTTTGACCCCTAACCTTTCCTGCTCTCCCTGCTCCTTCCAACTCTTGGTCCCTTTCCCATTATCAAAAGTTCTATTTCCATTTTTTCCTTCAATTATTTTTTTACCCCTTCCCTCCATCTTTCCTAACTCTATTTGAAATGGATACCCCTACTTCCTATTACCTATCAATGGAGTGCTACTCTGCCATAAAGAACAAAAGGCTTGAGGTATTCATACGTAAATGGATGTACATTGCGACCAGAATATTAAGTGAAATAAACATACAAGTTTAAGTATTGCATGGTTTCTTTTACAAAAGAAACTCAAAATATAAATATGTCAAAGCTTCTAAAAGTTGGATGGTATAGACTGCTTTTATCCTATCTGGCAAAATTGAGGTTGACAGGAAGTATAGATGGCTAATGAGTGAAATACCCCACTAGCTCTGTACTTATGTGACCACATCCTACACAAATGGGAGTGGACTTCTTAAACTGGTACCACTGCCCACAATCTAGACCAGCACAGTGGCTGAACCCAACATCCTGTTCACATGCAGAAAATCCTGAGGCTAACTGGAGAGAAGAAGAAATAATGCCTGGTGAGGACAATGGCTTACACAGTGAGGAAAATTCAATATCGCATTAGTGCTTTAAAAGAAGCTGAGAGTGAGACAGAATATTGATGCTGAAAAAGGTTGAAGCCACGTGTTGCTGATAGCACTCCTGCTCATGGGATTTGACAGAAGCGAATGGAAGCCTGCAAGCCTGAGGAAAGGTCCCACCCTGTGAGATGTGCTGCTGATGGACTGGACCTGTCAATACTGACTGAATGAGATTCTAGCAACATGCTAACATTTTTTACTTACTTTTCATGTTATGTCCACATTATAGTTGTATGGTTAAACACTGGCATTATTAATAAGAATATGAGAGTGATAGCCGGGCTTGGTGGCACACGCCTATAATCCTAGCACTTGGGAGGCTGAGGCAGGAAGATCAATGTGAGTTGGAGGCCAGCCTGGGCGACAATAGTGAGCTCAAGGCTAGCCTACATAGCAAGACCCTGTCTCAAAAAAACAAAAAAAGAATATGATGCTGATAAGTTACAGTCAAATGTTTTATAAAACTGAGATAAAAGGTGTGGGGGATTTAGCTCAAGTGGTAGAGCACTTGCCTAGCAAGCACAAGGTCCTGAATTCAATCCCCAGGACCCCGAAAAAAAAAATGAGATAAAAACTTCCAATCTTTGTCCCACACTGGGTCCTCGAAATTTTAGGCATGTAAAAAGAGCCTTGTTACTAAGGGTCATAGAATAATCTGAAGAATAATAAAGAATTTGGCTTTTGTTCCTCATTCTTGGGAGACTAAAACCCTTGGGAATTCCTGAGAGATAAGAGTATCATTATTATTCATGAGCTTGGACCACACCAAAATGGATGCTGAGATGACCCAGGATGGAGGTGGCCATACCAGAAAGAGCTGCCATGTGATTGGCTGGTTGGGGCTTTGAGCCATAGGATATAAGTCTGACCTCTTATTCGCTAAGGGGTGGGGGCAGAAACTGAACTGAACCACACGTCTAATGACTCAATCAATCACACCTATAACAGCTAAACCTCAGTAACAACCAGGGACACAGAAGCTTCCTCGTTGGCTAACATATTGATGTGCTGGGATCCCAGATTCCCTGGGGAGGGGCAGGAAGCTCTGTTCAGGATCCTCCCACAACTCAGCCTATGTGTCCCTTCTGGACTGGCCCTGATTTACTATATTGTTTATGACAGGATTAATGTAAATATTTCCTGAGTTTTAGCAAATTATCAAAATTGAAAGGGTTCTGGGGACCCTCACATTGCTCAAAAGTGTAGGTGGAGTGGGGGCGCTACCCAAGGGTTAGAAAAACATTTAAATCTGTGGAATCTGAGACCAGTCACAGGGAGTGAATGTCAGAATTGTACCACAGGACACCAAAAGGTGACCAAAGTACCATTTTACATAGTTTCCTAATTATATTACAAACTCCCACTAACCTATAAATTCCCGGAGGGGAAGAATTGTATTTTATACTTTTTTTTTGTCTTGAATGTAGTAAAAACTTAACAAATGGATTAATATTACACCAGTCCCCCTTATCTGTGAAGAGACCTTCCAATACCCCTGCCTGAACTATGGATAGTGTCAAACCCTATATGCTTTTACTCATACGTGCATACCTATGATAAGTCTTCATTTACAAATTAGGAAGAGATTGATAATAATAATTTAGTAGTCAAATATGACAATTATAATGTAAAAAGGTTTTTAAAAACTTACAACTTATTTCTGGAATCTTCCATTTCATCTTTGCAGTGGAGGCTGGACTACTACATCAAAGGTGTTTGCCAAGAAAGAGACTTCTTTTACTAATTATAGGCTCATTACAGTCACTTGCTCCAAAGACAGGCAACGGGAGGCTCAGAAGGAAAGGCCTGTGCACGGGAGGAAGCCTAGGCCCCTAGGGTCAGCAGCCTGGTGTAAATCCGGCTCCAAAATGCATCAGCTGTAAGACCTGGGGCAGGTTATTGCACATCGTTAAAACTCAGATTGCCCGTTTATAAAATGGAATAAATTGCCATTTTAGGCCATTTTTATGGTGACGAGAAGTCCTTAATGGGTATAATGCCTGGCTCCATGCATAAATGAGGTTTAGCTTTCCCTAACTAATGAAAGGACTAACTGATTCAGGAAAATATGAAAATTGATATTTTTTAAATGTGATTTGGTGGTTTGGAATCCAGTAAGTAACCATTATTAGTCTTTTGTTTTTAATTGACTAAGCAATAGAACAGAACAGTTATATCTTGCTTGATGTTAAGAGGGCTTCAGTTTCGTGGAACAAACTCAAAAGTACAAGAAAAGCTCAATGAGACATCACCCTAAATCACTGTGGAAATTCGAGTTTCTCAGATGCTCCTGTTTTGCTGCTAATTATCTTGGTCCACAGGTCTTCAAAGAAAGACAAGAGAAGTCTAATTTAACCAAGTTAAGAGGCAGCAAATTAAAAAGAACACGGTGGAAATGTAGAGGCGAGAAAATCATGTCCACTTGTGACATAAACTCCAGAATAGCTTCATTTTCTTCCAATATTTGCATCTTTGTCGACAAAATTATTCATGCAGCTGTCCACTGACATTCCAGAATTATAAAGTTAGAATGTAAATTAGGACGGAATTAAGATGCAAAGTGCCTGAGCCACTCAAACAAGTAGCAGTGAGACTATATCCCAGCCTGGTGCTTCTGCCTGATTCGTCAGTAGAGGCAGAATCTGATCATTTCAAAATTAAGTTGACACAGATCTGCTCAAGGTGCTGAAAAGTCAAGTTCCAAAACTGTTAAACAGGGGGAGAAACTGTTTAAGAACTTCACCAGGGTCTATTTTTTTTTTGTCGTATTAATATAAGCAGTATTTTTCAAACTAGCAGAAATAAAAAATGGGAGTTGGAAATTAGATGTAAAACTTTGTGTTAAAACCAGTGTTTGATAGCTATGTATGCAGCATGGACTCAGGAAATAAACGGGCTGAGTTCAAAGCCTGCTCTACTGGGTGGTAGCTGGCTCCCGCCTGTGTCATCCCTCAGTGCCTCAGTATTGCCAGTTGTCAACCGAAATCGTGCAGGGTTGTCACGGGGAATAAACAGATTATTTGATGTCCTTAGAAGTCCAGGACATGTTTCAATTGTGATTCTCCATACTTGTCTCTAAAAAGTGAGGACAAATTTTCTAGAAATGACAATGAAATTGACTGTGACATTTTCAAATTCCTAAGGTGATAGCTGAAATTGAAAGGCTCCAAAAATACGGTGAAGTCTTTGCTGACAGAACTTTACCTCCACGTGCAACCTTAGGCCCCAATTCCTATTGCCAGTCACTGTTTGCCAAAAGATGGAACTTAAATGCACATCTCAGAAGGTAACTAAAGGATGCTGAGCATCAATCTACTGTCAGGTGGAGGGCTTTCTTCAGTGTCACAGGGCTGGGTTTCCAGGATGTACATGAGAACAGGGCACACACAGGGCCAGAGGCTGAGGTAGGTGACTGCTCTCCTTACGTGAGCCTGAGAGAAGATCCAAAGTCATCCTGCCTGGTACTTATCCCTTCTTGAGCAGTAGAAATACACCATCAAGAACTTTGCAAGGAGAATGGGCTGTATATAAAAACAAGCTTCAGTTTGTTTCAGAGACTAACACTCACCTAACATATAAGCATGACAAGTATGGCTATACAAGTTATACTGACTATATTATTCGTAACAGGCCAAAGGTGGAAACAATATCAGTGTCTATAAATGGATGAATAAACAAAATGGGTTATAGTCATACAATAGAGTACTAGTCAGTCATAAAAGTGACACACTAGTACAACATGGCTGAAACTCAAAAGCATCACGCTTGTAACATGAAAAACATGTTACAAGAAAGCATGCTTCTTGAAAGAAGCCAGAAATGAAAGGTCACATACTCTAAGATTCCATACGAAATCTCTAGAATAGGTAAATTCACAGAGGAAAAAAAAAGCAGATTAGTGGTTTCCAAGAAGCTGGGGGAAGATGAAAGCAAGAGATTGCTTAATACATATGGGATTTCCTTTTGAGAGTGATGATAATGTTTTCAAGCTAATTAAAGGTGTTGGCTGACATACTGAATTATTTCTCTGGTATGATAAACCATAAGTGTAAATAAGGACAAAAAAGTATAATAGATACTAAGTAAAAGAAAGATAATATTCAATAGGGAGGAGAATTAGAAAGGTAGGAGGGGGAAAAGAAGGAAAGGAAAAAGAAAAGAAAGGGAAAGGGGGAATGTAAATAAAGCTACTGTAAAGGAGGGGGGTGGATCGGAGGCAGAGTGGAAGGGGGGGTGGGGAAGAGGGGGGAACCAAGATGTATCATGTACAGGTACAAATTAACTACGATGAATGTGATCACTATGTATACAACGTACGAATACATGTTCTTGGAAATAAAATTTAAAATAAATAAATAAGGTGTTGGCTGCACAAAATCATGACTGTGGTAAATGTCACCGAACTGCACACTTGAAAATTGTTAATTTTGTTAAATGGATTTTGGCTCAATTTAACAAAATCAAAGAACTTATGCTGATTACCAAAGCAGGTGCGTGGGAATGAGGAACACTTCCCATGAGTGTCTAACTCTCCTCACGGGGATGTCATGAGTCGTACAGCTGCTTGGCAAAAGGTAGGCCACGTAGGGCTTCATTCTTTTGTAGAGCTTTCAGAGGTCAGAAACATGTTTGCTGCATTAAGTATCCCCCTCCTCACCACCATCACCACCACCACCAAAAGCAACTGTAAAGACTGAATTGAATACAAAAAGCTGAGGTATTTGCATGTATCAGTGTGTGCAGAAGAAATCTAGGAATCACAGGACCAAGGACCTAGGGAGGAGAGCAAGGCACTGAAGTGAGCCAGCAGCCACCCAAGAGGCTTTTGCTGGTTCTTCAGGATCAGTCCAAGAGGTGAGCAGAACCTCTGGCTTAGAGAACTTGACGGTTTCACAGATCTAGGGAGGTAAACCGGGGTTCAGAGCTACAAAGGTGAAGGAAGCAGAGGTGCTAAAATAGTCATGAGGGGAAGGGACCCCTGAGTGTGTCCTAAGGTTAGGCAAAAGTGCTGGAGAGAAGACAAGGGCAGAGTGAAGGCAGGGCTCTGAGAGTGCTCTGTGTGGCCCAAGAAAACCCACCAGGCTCCTGGAGAAATCGCAATCTACGAACTAGCAGAGGGCCCCTGGTGCCTGGTGTGCAGGCATGGAGACAAGAAACGCAAAGTCCCACACAGCCACAGGGACAATGGAGCAGAGGAGCTCAGGGGTGGCCCTCTCGCAGGCCATGGTAAACACACACCTCCCAGGGGCATGGTGAGCTCGGGACCACTATTTGTAGTGCCTGAACTCTGCCCAGTGATGCTTCCACCTGGCTGCTCTTCCCTAAATCCTTCCTCTGCCTCCCTCTCCCTCATCCCTCACCATACGCTGGCCTTTCCCTGGCTTCCTTCCAGGGTCTCAGCCAGCCCAGCCACTCACTCCTGGGCTCAGGGCTAAGATCAGGACCCTCCATCCACCTGTCAGGGAGCCACTGAAAGGCTGGAATTCCACAAGGAGTCAGCATCCCCATCTCCCTTCATGAGCAGGTATGAAGGGATCTGTGTCCGCTACACTACAGAGTCCACCTGAGGGAAGAGACGATGTCAGAGTGAGCAGAACCTGGTGGGATGGCACTGAGAAGAGGTGTGAGGCCTCCCTAGCCAAAGGTCAGCAACAAAGAGGGCAGAGCCTGGACAGCATTATTGAAGCCAAGGCAAAACTGCTTTGTTTGTCGCAAAGTTATTTTGTCTGTGGGGAAACTTCTCCACCCTTTGCCCCCTGCCACCCTCACCGCTTAGGAACCTCGCAGGAAAGTTCCCACTGACCCCTTCATTCCTGCTCAGCAAAGTGCAGGGAATATTGAACCTTTGTGAGCTTCTAGGCCATAATAATTAATCAAGTCAGTAAATAATAACTAACCTAGTAAACTTAGATTTGCATAACCTTTATGTGAGTTTTCCTTGAATGCCTAATATTCAGCAAAGGGAACATCTTTGAATTTGAGTATCTCGTATCTCATATTTGTGTGCGCATACACACATACATGGGTGTGTATATACATATGTATTCCATATTCCATAAAAAAGGGGAATACATCTGCTTTTGTTGTCTTCATAACCTAAAAATTAAACATAAACTAATAAATATAACCTTATATTAGCGTGAATCTATACAAGGTCTGTTTCATGAGACTGAAGGTAAAATGCCCCAGGGAGCAGGAGTGTACACACAGGTGGCTGTTGGTCCATCCACTCCAAGGGGCAGCTGGCAACATCTGCAGACACAGCCTTGATTCTTCAGGGTCGATGTTCTGCTTTTGTTACCTCTGGGGAGCCAGATAGTTTCCTGTAAGAGTTTTCTACTGCACAGTAATGGACTCCAGTTTGCATTCACATGTGTTGTTTATTTTGTATTGGTTTTGCCCAGATAAGAAATGGCACATTTTTTTTTGCACTGTCAAGTAAAAAGAAATAAAGTGGCAATCATTAGAAATGCAGGATTTGAGTTCCTGTGAGGCTTCTTGTTCTTGCAAATGTTTCATTTGTATTAAGGTCATGTCAGACAAGGCAATGATCAGATGACCTTCAGGAACTCACTGTGTGAAGAAAGCATGAATTTCTATCCCTGAAAAATGAATGTATCCATAAGGGCATCCTCAGATGCACAGTGCTCTGATTAGTGCTCCATGAGCTCGCAGTCTGAAAGCATCTACAGATGGCTTCATCATTCACCAGTCTCACAGGAGTGGGGAAAGGGATTACAAGGTAGGGACCTTGGGGCACCGAAGATGACAAGCACCTGGTCACCCGGGTGTGCGAGGGAGACATGGGGAGACAGGCAGCCCCTGCCTTGCAACACAGCTCAGATTCTGCAGCCTCCCTGGTGACCCCACACAGGGTCCACAGCATTTCTTAGTGAACAAGAGCACAGAAATCAGCAAGATGCTCTGGCATTATCTGCTGCACTATCTAATGGCCACCATACTCAGACGGATATGAAGGCTGCCCGGAATGAGTTTCTGATTTCAGCAGAGGGAAGCATCCTGTGAGGGCTTACACAGAGGGTCTACTTCCCCACAGGCACCTAAAATGACAAATGCCAAACACCTTGATAATACAAAACAGCAAGCCCCTGTGGAGCTATTCATAGTCCAGTTTCTACAATTTTACACTATAGCCGTTAAAAAATTCTGTTTCTTCAGTCCTGGAATCAGCAGGGTAATGGACATTTCAGCCATAAACATAATGAGCAACATGTGAGATCTAATTATCAGCATTCCAACTTGCAGTACTTTAAATAAATTATTGCCCTGGGCAACTTTTCCCAGTAGATAGTAAATCTCAGATTCTTGTAAAAGTGTCAGCTCTAGAAAAATCCTTCATTGGCTTCCAGTTTTTCTAATCTGATGTGTTTTCTCATACCCCTTTAGAGATAAACTACATGTTCTGTAACCCTGCAGTGTTTACAAAAGTGTGCACTTTCTGGCCCTGAATGAGCACCAAGCGCAGAGAGCAGAAGCAATCATGGGACAAACCAGGGGAGTGCTTTGACCACACATGCAGATGCTGGGACCTGCCGTAAAAGGGAGCTCAGATGCCACGCCCAGTCCAGCGAGGACCCTTGATTCAGGTCCAGGTACTGTCACGATAGCTGTCCCTGTTTTCTGAGCAGGGTGACAGAAGTAGGAAGGAATACCTCTTTCTGTGTCCATGTCACTACTACCTTCAACCTCAGTTTCCTGAGTGACTTTCAAACTTCATTCCCCCTTCTCTGGCCCAAATGACCATGTGTCTCATGCCTGAGGAAAAGGAACAGGGATTTGATGATGGATTCTGGATTCAGAGCTGAGGGTACTCTGAGACAGAGAGGACCCTGAGAGGACCCTGCGGCATCTTGGAATCCAGTGTGGACCCAGGAGTCAGAAGGCTTAGGCCCATGGCTTCCTCTGCAGCCTGAACTTGAGAAAATTGTGTAACCTGTCTGGGTTTAAATTTCTTCACTTTGAGATAGGATAATCATAGTACCTGCTTCACACATCTATTATGTGAATTAAATGCATAGGACCCAGAACAGGACTGGCCCATAGGTCACAGTGAATTAAGTGTACGTGCTGGAAGAATCTACATTCCATCTTCCCTGACCCCAAACTCAACTGTATCTGTTAAGAACTGGAGTGAGAAAATGAAAAAGGGATGGGTGGTGGGTGGCAATGGTTGTAGGTCCAGGGAATGTAATTCCTAGAATATTCTGGGTAAAGAATAGCATGATAGAACAGAGCCAATAATTCCAAAATTATGTGTTTACTTAACAGGTGTTTACCTAGGGCATACTGGTGCCAGTTTTGTCCCAGAGGCTTTACATATATTAATCATTTAATCTCCTCTAAATGCATGAGAAACAGGCATGCTATTTTTATCCACAGAAAAATGTGATGTCAAGCCCTACAGAAATCTCCTTGTAAAAGATTTCTGTGATTATCACACATTTGAAAAACACATTCCCAGTGAAATAAAACAAACTTTATGAAATGCATGCTGCTCTGTGATAAAAGTTGCTGTGTATCTAACAGTGAAATTGAACATTAAAAAATGGAAGAATGTGTGAAAAATGATTCATCCCACTTTTTGCCTTTTTGTTTTCCTCTGAGTGTGCATTTTGCAGAAGTAGTTTCTGGAAGGCACGCTTTTGTCCCTCAAGTAATATTCCCAGCACACAGGAATACTTTTATCCTTCCTTTCCTTTCTGCTTTCCTTCTGGGAAGCTTACTCTGTACAGGGAAAGAAGACCCTCGTGGTTTGATGCAAGGCAGTCCCACAGAGCTGGGGCAGAGGGATGCCCAGGGCCTTCCGGGATCACATAGCAGCCATTCCAGGGGAGATACCATCTGGATACTGAATGGCTTGGTGCTGTGAGAGGGGAGGAGTACTCCAGGTGTGTGGGCATAGGCAGAGAGGTAGGTGCATGCTGAGGTGAGGCACAGTGATGCTAGGCATGGGCTGGGTCATGTGCCATGGAAAACCTTCTCAGGTCTTCCTAGGACCCTGCCTATTGAAGACAAGAAAGCCAGGGGGCCAACAAGCAGAGGAAAAACCTGGCGAAGAAGGAAGCGATAGCCACAAGGGCAGAAGACAGCGAAGAGCAGATAGGGACCTGTCTAGGCCAAACTCCATGATAGCTTTAGTAGGTATGGGTGAATTAAGTAAATGTGTGGTGTGTCACGAAGAGACAAAGCATCTTTAAGGCTTCTAAGATACTGTCTAGTGCCCTAACACATGGCCACAGGGCTACAAGCTTGGAGAAGATATGAGAGTGAAATGTGTGGTCCACCTAATTTATTCACACTCTAGGAAGGCAGAATGAAAGTCTGTATAAAGTGATTATATTGCTTTGTGAGGGCTGTCACAACTAAGTAACCCAGAGTGGGTTGATTAAATAATAAAAATGTATGATCTTACAATTCTAGAGGCCAGAAGTCTGAGATCAAAGTGTCCTTAGGGTGGTTTTTCTAAGACTTTTCTTCTTGGTTGACAGACAACCAACCTCGCCCACGTCTTCACATCTTCTTCCTTCTGTGTGTGTCTGCATCCTGTTCTCTTCTAAATGGGACACCAGTCAGGCTGGGTTAGGGCTCATCATATAACTTCATTTTAATTTCCTCTTCTAACACCTTATTGCCAAATATGGTCAGACTCTGAGTTACTAGGAATTAGGTTTCAAGATTAAAATGTAGGGAATTGGACACAATTGAGCCTGTAACAGTTGGATAATTTTATTCATCAAGAGGTAGTCTTGGGTAAAAATAACACAACTGGAAGCTAATCATTCCTTTAGAAACAAGAGCTCATTACGGAATCCCCTGCGGTTTAATTGCCTAATAAGGGTCCATGAGAATCTTGCTTAAATACCTGTCCTCACACTTCTGTTAGTGCTTTAATGCAAAAAGCCTCTGTTTTTTGACTGTAGAGTGACTGCGTTCACCACAACGTCTCCAGCTGTGAATTGTGTTAATGTCTTATGTAATAGATCAACCCAGCAGGACCTAAGAGGTGTTTAAAATCTGTTCTAAAAAGTGATCAAGACATATACTGTGGCAGGTATCAGACCGAAAAAAAATTCTGTACTGTTGCCAAGCCTGCATCTAAAAGGGGTTTCCATGAGACAGGAAAACGGTACACTGATTATTTCTGGATAGTGACAAGTCAGAGTGCAAGAAAGAGGTATAGATGTGGTGGGTGGGACTTGGCGAAACAATTTTATTTGTTTCATTTAAGTGGTTTCTATTTCCTGTGTCAGTTAGGATCTTAAAAAAAAATGTTATCCATCCTAATCAGTTAAGAATACCTATAAAAATGCATTGATAAGTATGGATTTCATCTGAATTTTGGAATTTAACCAGATCATTACTCTTTTACAATGAGATTCAAAATACTTTCCATCAAAAACAAATCATATGGATTTACTAATTATTCTGGAGTGAAAGGTAGTAACAAATGTTGTTTTTCCTCTCAACAGATGGGTTGACACTCTAATCACATTTTTCTCTAGCCTTTAAATGCTAAATGTGAGCTTTCCATAAATGGATATGAGTAAAGCTAACTTTTCCACTGGTCCTCCATGAAATATTTTTGTTGATCCTACAGGCATATGGATATACCGAGCTACACTCTGTAGGGGACACTGAGGAAAGCACCTAACACCACTGCGGCTCAGCCTTCTTGCTTACTTTAAAAGGTTACTGAGATGAGGAAGCAAAATCACACGTGAAAAACACTTAGAAAGTCTCAAAGATGACAAAGCAAACTTGTTTTCCCACCCTCCTGTTTTAGAGCATCACTGGCCATCCCACTCACAGAACCAGTGAATTATCTGATGAAATAACGGCCAGTTTCCTGCATTCCCCATCCACATACATTGCCTCAGTACAGGCAGGGATTTGCAACACCTTTTTGCCCAGTGGTCACACTGTTTGCTGACAGGAAGAGCAGCAGTTTTCTCTTGCAGCTGAATGGCTTTAGAGGATCTTCTCTGTAAACCACAACTCTTTCTTGGGTTGGGTTTCCCAAATCTGAGACTTGGAGAATAAGTAGAAAAAAAGTTATTTGGCCCTTGTATGGATCAGTATTCTCCAGATAAAGAGAAACAATGAGTGAAGTGTCCATGTATAATCACACGGTTAGGAAGGCTGAGGAGTCCCATAACCTGCCCTCCACAGGCTGGAGCCCAAGGGAAATCCATACACAGTCCATACTTGAAGGTCTGAGAACCGAAGGAGTCAGTGGTACAAGCGTCAGTCCAGGTCCCAAAGGCCTGAGAACCAGGAGCAACAGCATCTGAAGGAAGAGGCAGAAGGTGAATGTCCCAGCTCAGGCGGAGAGCGAGTCCTACCTGGACATATGATAGACTGGCTGATGGCTGCTCACATTGGTGAGAGTTAGCTTTTCTCACTTGACCTATTCAGAAGCCCTTGGACCAAAATTTGCCCCATCCATGCTTCTAGTCCCCAGGCCTTTGGACTTGCTCAGGAATTCACACCACATGCTTCTCTGGGTCCTCGGCTTGCAGATGGCAGATTGAGGATTTCCTCGCCTCCATAATCACATGAGCCATGCCTTGTAACAAGTATGTTTCATATATAACATGTACATGCTGGGCATATATCCCATTGGTTATGCTTCTCTGGGATACCTTAATACAAAGGTGTACCATCAGGTGGCACTAAGTGTATTAAATACTATAAACAAAAGTAAAGCAAAGTAAAAGAATATAATTGTAGCGGTAATACTTCAAGTATAGTACAAAGAGGGCTTTTTTGGAGGCAATAACAAGAGAACAGAAATCTGAGTGAAATGAAAGATAAGCCATTTAATATCTGGGGTAAAAATGTTCTTGGCTGAAGAAATACTAAATGCAAAGGCCCTGGGGTACAAACAAGATCAGCATTCTACTGTTCTGCCTTTCACTAAAAGACACAGATTATAATGACTTGCAACAGACAAGGAAATACTAGACACCATGAAGGCAACTTTCTGTTCTTATCAAACTGAAGGTAAGAATTCAACGTTCCCATTAATAGGGGGCAGGGAACAGATTTTAATATTAGTATCTGTTTTTCAGTGAGTACCTGCGATACACCAGGCCACTTATAGACACAGTTTTATTAGGTTCTTGCTACCATCAAATGTAGCCGGAATTACGATTTCATTGTGTGTCTGAGGACTCCAGACCTTGTTCTGTTATCTTGATGTCTCTGCTCTTTGCTCTTTCCAAGGAGATGTTCTACAGTCTTAACTCAACACAATTAGAATTTGAAATTATTGTTTTTCTCTTTTGTCTAAGATATTCTAAATTCAAAAATATTCTCTTATACTGCATATATTAATAATGTTTGCTCTGCATTACAATTATTTATTTATTTATTTATTTATTTATTTATTTATTTATTTTTGGTGCTGGGGATTAAACTCAGGGCCTTGTGCTTGCAAGGCAAGCACTCTAACCACTGAGTTAAATCCCCAGCCCCTATAATTTTTTATTTTTAATAGTATATTTGTAATAGCTAGTCTATGGAATAGTCAATGAATCATTCACACAGTGCACTATGTGAATAATTATATATATAAATAGCACATCTATTCTCATATAGGAGAAAATATAGGTATGTGTTAATAATGGTGCTCTTTAAATATGTACTACTTAGCTTTAAAGTGTTATTCATGCATATAAAATGGCAGAAAGAATAAAAACTGGTCACAATTCCTGAATCACAATCTCTCCTAATCTTTCTGTATTAAGAAAAATTTTCTTTCAGTGGTGTGTTAGTTTCCTACTCCTGCTGTAATGAGTTGCCACAATTTAGTACCTCAAAGTCACAAAAATTTATTATTTTATATTTCTGCAGATCACAAGACCAAAATAGCCTATCAAGTTATTGGAAGAACCTGGAGGTGCCAGCGGAGGATCTGTTGTTGCCTTGCCTTCTAGAGGCAGCCCATGTTCATAGGCACATGGCCTTTTCCATCTTCGAAATGAATGATGTCAGGTCTTTCTCCTGAAAAATCATCCTGATTCTTCTATTTCCACTTTGAAGATCCATCATACACTGACTGCACCCAGTTAATCAAACTCACCTATTCTGCGGTCAGTGTATTAGCAAGTTTCACTCTACCTGTGACTTCTGCTCCCCTTTGCCATGTTGGGTAATCTATTCCAGGGACAAGGGCCTGGACATCTTTGGTGGTGCCTTTATTTTGCCTACCACACTGATTTTCATTCTAAGTCACTTCACTAAACATTGCTCATGGTTACGCTCTGATAAAACTCAGATACTTTGTTTGATTGCCATGACTATGACACTGAATTTTCCTCACAAGGTCCTGAATATAATCTGTGTAGCAGTTTACTTTTCTATTTCAAATATAACAAATTTCTTTTGATTCTAAAGTAAAAATGCCCACCTTGACTTAATTCCTCAGGTTTAGAATGCTGTATTTGAAATGTTGCATGTCCCTTGAAAATTATTTAGATAACAAATAATTTGGGAAGGGGTTGGATTTAATGACTGTAGTACCCATATACTGTAGGTTTCATAAGAAGAATCACTTTATTGCCCCAAAATCAGAATTTTTCTATTGATTTAGTATCACTATGACTTCGTAGACTTAAGCAGCTTAAAGATTACTATTTCTTTTCAGCGTTGCTGACTATAAAAATTTCTCTCTCTCAGTAGTTCTCAACAATGACTAAAACTGCTTTATACTTTCTGAGGCATGTTTCAATAAAAACAATTCCAGTGCCCTAAAGTTATGAACTGATTGTAAAAGAGAAGTTATATGCAGAAGCAAGAGAAAACACTAACAACAACAACAACAACAACAACAACAACAACAAAACCTGCTTTTCTTCTCTTTCCCCTCCATTTTGTTGTTCCCCCAACCACAGGGCCATTGTTATGGTGGCAAGAGAACTACCTGGTAGCCTAGAAGGTGACCTGCCTTTTGGGCCAATTCACCTTGTATACAATCTGGTCACCCTGATTATCTGTGTAGATAATTGCACACCTTATGCACTGATGGAACATCTAGAATTATTGATTGAATAGATGCTTTTGGTTTTGGACAAATGTATTAATTCTTCCGTAACTGTGTGGTTGCTTCTACTTCATACAATTGATCAGGGCTTGTTCTCAGATTTTGAAAGATTTTTTAAATGCTTGTATGCACACAACACACTTCTGTGTGTTGACAAGGAAATTAACATAAAGGAAATATGAGCACATCCAATGCCAGATGTGATGGAAGTGCAACCTGTGAAGCAGACCCAGGTATCTCAGGCCTTGAAATCATTTTCAGGCTGACTCGTTAGACCGAAGATCAAAAGACTCACCTTGGTCTGTCCTCGCAGTTTTCACAGCTGTTGCTCTTGTCCTGCACTCTCCGCTCCAAGTCTCCCTCCTCCAGAGGACATTCACCTGAGGTAGTGCAGAGACTCTGTCCACCCTGGAATGCCAGCTGATGGGAACCACAGTCACGCCTGCAGACTGGAAGCATCTGTTGGCCTAGACAGTGCGGGGAACAGAAGGCAGGACATGAATGGGGCTTTTCACGGTCCCTGATCCAGCCTCTCACTGTCCTCACTGCAGGCTTTCCTTGTGTGTACGGCCACTGACACCGTTTACACCGACTGCTCTGAGGAGCTTCCTGTAACACTGTCTCCCCCATAGCTGATAAATCTGTGCTTCTCCCACATCTGCCCAAATAGCTAAGACACAGCAGTAAACAAAATAACACTTGATATTGAGACCTCAAGGGTATATTTCTCTACTTCAGAGCAATGTGTAAGATAATTCTGGTTCCCCTTTGCTACCAATATTCATATAGACAGAATGAGCCTAAAACTCTGTCCTCTCAAAACTAGTTTGGAAAACTGGGGTCCGCTGGTGAGAGATTTCAGATTTCCTCCCTTGGCTCCCAGCAGCCATGTTGTAGGGCCAGTTGCCTCATTATCCCCTCTCCATCCTTCCGGCTAGTAGCCTCAGCCTTGTCAAGCAAACTGTAGTAGACCTGTGGGGCCTCTGCAATGCATTCAGCGACAGGTCTGGAATTTAATTTTTATGTCCCAAGTGAAATACCATGGAATCTATTATAATTATGTTGCAATGTAGTTTACTGTTGCTTTTCAAATGTGTTATAAATTCAAATACTGCAATTAACTCCCATCCTTCTTAAAACAATGCTCACTTCTTAGTGAAAACTGATATCTACTGCAGTGTCTTCATGGTGACTTTAGATCTGAGATTTCCAGGGACAGCACTGAAAGACTCGTTTGTTTATTTTTTAAAACAGCTGCTACAGGGGCCTCATGAGTGCTGCGCAACCGCTCTACCACTGAGCTACACCCCAGACCTTTTTATTTGAGACAAGGACTACCTAAGTTACTCAGGCCAGCATCGAACTCTTGATCATCCTGCCCCAACCTCTGGAGTAGCTGAAATTATAGGTGTGCACTACAGTGCCTGGCAATGAAAGGGCTATATTGTCTTCTTGCTTGAATCCAATTCATTTGACAGAAGATAATTTTTCATTATCCATATAAACTAAGCAAAATTACGTTCCACATAGTTTTTAGCAGCATTATCCAGCAGGAAGATATAAAATTACAGTCACTCTCTATAATCAAGATGATTGAAGTGAAACATCCTGAGAGCAATGCCCTGGGAACACAGTTCTGGCAAAATGTTTGTTGTGTTTGGTCTTTCCTTTTATCTGAACTTCCATGCAAATTTAGCCCCTCAGTCAACCCACTTATATGTTTGTAGTCCAAGTAAATAACTATCTGAGCAAAAGTGACTATTTAATTTTTTTTAATTTTAAAAACATTCATCTTTCTCAGTTCACTTACACTGCCTTGGGTTTTTCCAATTCTTTACCCTGCTTTAATGGCATCTTCAGGAAAATATCTTTAATCTTTTGATTAATCATGACATTGAATACATTCAGACATAAAGGCAACAGAATGAAGTGCCTGGAACAGAGTAATTTTAGGAAAAAAGGGAACAGAAGCTGTAATTCCTAGAGTTTCTAGTTAATAGACTATCTTATGGTCTCACACAACAGCATGAGCAAAATGTTTATACTACTGAGTTTTAAAATGGAATAGAATTCTTAAAAGACCCCCATGAGCTTTTTTTTATTATTAATAGGAAACATGGTCAAACATAAATCAGTCTACCCCATCAGATCAAAAGACTTGAGTTAATAAACTGATAGAGATTAAGGGAGAAAACAGAAAAATTAACAGAAACATAAAAATAAACATAACCCTATTATTATACTATAATAACTCTATTACTATAACCATATTATTATTATTATACTATCCATATTTGGGAAGGATTAATATTATTGTTCTATGGTAAAAATTTTTTTGACAATGTAAATAATAAAGAATTTTTACTTCAAGAGAAATCATGATAGGTTTTTATTACTTGCATTGAGAGAAGAAACTAATGTCTTCATAAAAAATTTATAATTAAGAGAAATGTCAATAAAATTGTTTTGATTAATATAGATTTGGATTACAACTTAGAAAAGAGTAATTTAAATAAATAGCTGTGCTTGTACTATGTTTCAGACACTGGACAAAGAATAAAATGCTCCTAAAATAAGATGCACACAGAGTCATGGATTTAATCACCATAGTAGTGTTAAAGCATACTAGAGAGAGAAAAACTAACACACCCATGAAAAATGTAAGTATTTAAATTTAGTTGCTCTTTTTAAATCTCCCTTCTCTTTTAAACCCACCCAATATAGCACTAAATCGACTTTAGGTAGTGTCCCCTCTCTTCCTTACTCCACAAGCTACTCTCTCTAAATGATGTCATTAGAATGACATTCAGATGTATTCAAATGACATCACTTAGAGAGTAACATTTCCACTGAGATAGCAGCCACTCCTCAGTCGAGAGCAGCCATGCATTCCTGTAAGAATCATCAAGTAGATACAAATATGTATTGATTGATTTGAGAAGCCACATAATGTACATGAAATTAGACTGCCTGATGTACAAACAACTCTGACACTTCCTAGTTTTATGACCTTCAGTAAATCAAGCCTTAGTTTCTCCTCTTAGAAAACAACAAATAATATCTACTCTACTGTGTTAGCCACGACAGGTTCAGCTGCTGTAAGAAAGACACCAGAAACCCACAGCTTAAGTAAGATATAGACTAACTTCTCTCCTTTGTAGCTGTTAGAGCTCAGGAAGCCAGGGCTTAGGCAGGAGGTTCACAGCCCTGGGACTCAAGCTCCTTCTCCTGGACTTCTCTCATCTGCATCACTGTGCAGTCCAGGCTGTGGGAAAGACAAAGGAGAACTGGACAGGTGGTCGCTTCTCTGTAAAGATCAAACCTAAATGTTGCATTCTTGTCCATTGTCAGAATTCAGTCCCATGACTGCACCTAGTAATAAGGAACTCGGGAAACACAATCTTTATCGGGGTGGCAATGTGCCTCACTAAAACTTAGAGGTTCCATAGCCAAAGGTAACACAAGAGAGTGAAGATCTGCCTGTGACTAGGAGTCGCCCCCCTTTACCTTTCACACAGTGCTGCTCATACAAAGATATGAGCAAAGATCGGACTGGCTCGAGCACTTCCATTATTTCACAAATACACAGTTCAGGCTTCTCTGATAACTTAGCTTTTTTCTGACACTGTCTCTCTCTCTTAGGACTCTGGCTGGAGAACTTCATAGGGAACTCTTGCTCTTTCAGCTCTGTTTGCAGTCTCCAGAAAAGGTCCTGACTGTGAGCTC
This sequence comes from Hystrix cristata, assembly GCA_004026905.1. Classification (NCBI taxonomy): domain Eukaryota; kingdom Metazoa; phylum Chordata; class Mammalia; order Rodentia; family Hystricidae; genus Hystrix; species Hystrix cristata. The sequence goes on from PVJO010026215.1 coordinate 20,868, forward strand.
AGTCTTGTGATGGGCTCTTGAGGTATCAGTTACAAGAATCACCTAACGATTCCCACTAGCAAGTTTATGGTTTAATCAAGAACTCTAAGTTTCGTATCTTTCCATGTATATCACTTCAGAATGGAGTCTTTTATCAAGTGCATAATCCTATTCGTCATTCTTTTTATTCAAGCCAAGAATAAACAAAAAGCAAAACCATTTGGTGTTTAGTGCTAGAAAGCTAGCTTGTCCCATCAATCAGACTTAGATCCTGCTTCTTTGGCTAGGAGCCGTGGCATACCAATTATAGTTTATTTTTTAAAGTCATCTTTATAAGGTACAGCTGTTGCCCATAAGATTCATTCATAAGCCACTCATAAATCTTCCAAGGAATTAGGGAGGCAAACTCATCCATTCCTTCTCGCAGCTGTGGAAAGGCAATTACTTGCAATGAGATGTATTGGTGAGCTTGTGAGCTCCGCCAGTGTTCCT
>PVJO010026216.1:0-21447 GCA_004026905.1 Hystrix cristata
GCGTGGAGGGAATTCAGGTCTCTGGCGGGAGAGGAAAGATCTCTGAATCTATTTTTAACTGAGTAATTCAAACTTTAGTAAATTATCTCTGTGTAGGTTAGTTGAAAAAAGTTTTCAGTTCTACTTGCAGGGCCTGTAAATGCTCCATATGTATTTGTTAATTGATGGGCTTGGAGATTATTGCGTTCCTCTGGTGGGACATTTTTGGACTCCAGTTTATCATCGTTATTACTGGTTCAATTTGGGAAGCAGGGAAGCAACCTAATTGTTACATTAGAAGACTTTAGATAGAAAGAAAGATGAGTTTAAGTCTAGATTTGATTCAGAGTGTTGTGATGACCTGGTTTGTTTTGGTTGGATTCCGTGTAGATTCGGTGTCAGCATTGCCCTGTTACCTGAGTGTTTTTGGTGTCTGAGGCCCAGAGGTGAATTGCATTTAATTCAGGTGTGACACAGATGCAAGTTTGGTTCTTTTTGGAAGTGGTGCTCTTTGTAGGATCTCATATGTGGACCCGAGATTTCATTTCCTGAGCCCTCTCCGTGTATTCGCTCTCTTTTTCTCAACTCTTGTTCACCTGTGTACTTTCAACGTCTGGATGCTTTCCAGTGAGATTAAATTATTGCTTGCAAACTCTGTACTTGAGGGAAACCTTGACAGGCTCTCCTTTTAGTCTTCATTTAAGTATGTCTCTAAACTTTTTAAAATAAAGTGCACTTACTAAAAATAAGATTTGTTAGTAGGAACTTTTGAAGTGGTGTTCGGTTTGCCATTGCATTAAAGATTGTGCCTTTCTTTTCACAGTAACCGTTGAGTTCTACCATTATTAGTCTTCCCCTTAGCACTGTTTTTGAGTGAGCAGTTGTATAGTTGATGAAGAAGATAAGATCATTTCAATATCTACTGGTATTGCTTTATCTGGCGATCAAGTGTGTGTCTAAGGAAACCCACTTCAACAGAAATGTAGTTAAGTATCTGGGCCTGCACAGAACCCCTTTCAACTTTGAGCTGGAAGTCAGCATTTTTATCTCTTCACAGATTAGGCAAAGAGAGAGGAAAAAGAATTTTTTTGTTTACTCTTTCCACCCCGAGATCGCCACTAAAATTTTTTTTTTAATTTACCAAGAACATGTATTGGTACAATGTAGGTATACAAAATGATCACATTCATCATAGTTAATTTGTACTTGTACATGATATATCTTGGTTCCCCCCCTTCCCTTCCACTCCCTCTCCCTTCCTTATTTACAATAGCTTTATTTACATTTTTCCATCTTTTTCCTGTTTTTCTTTTCTTTTTCCCTTCTTTCCTCCCCCCGCCCTAGTTCTCTTCCCTTTTGAATATTATCTTTCTTTTTCATAATATCTTTTATACCTTTTTGTCCTTATTTACACTTGTGGTTTCTCATGTCAGAGAAACAATGCGATAGGTACTCATGTTGTGTCTGATTTATTTCACGTAAGAGTTAAAAATGTTTTCAAAGTACAGATATTCTCACATTCTTTGCCAGTCCACTTGTGTCATTAAAGTGTCTCAAACATTTGGACTGGGTGTGCAAGTAGGACGGGGTTTTCTTCTTGCAAAAACATACCTTGGACCTCGAAAAGTTTTCACGTTCATAGACCCCTGCTCCCCAATGTGTGCGTACCCGTCTCAGTAGAGTGCCTGGTCTTTGTCAAATAAAACTAAGACCCAGTTAGCAGACACGATCATACAGCAGTGCCCACTACTGAGTAGAACAGTGCGTGGCGCTTACTGAGATTTTGCCCCTTGGGTGCAGGGGTGCATGCCTGTCACCCCAGCGCTCTGGGAGGCTGAGGCAAGATCACAAGCTTGAGCCCAAGTTGGGCAATTTAGAGACTCAGTGAGACTCCCTCTTTAAAAAAAAAATTGCCCCTTTTATCATTTCAATAAAAGTTTGGGTTTTGCACCGTATAGTTTAGACAGTTGTGCCTGGCAGAGCAGAGTCGTGGATGGATGAAGTGCCCCCCCGTGTCGTAGCTTCTGGGGAGGACAAGGAGGCCTCATGGTGGGAACGATAGTGACAGGGCAGAGTGAGGTCCGCCTCGAGGGCTTCTTGTGTTCTGTGGGAGTCCCCAGGGCCGGACCTGCCACTGAGGAAGGGTGGCCCTTGCATTCTGGGTAGGGGAACCACAAATCCATTGCATCACTGGCTGTTCATTAGAGGGTCTGGTGTCTCTGCAGATCATTTCATTTGTTCTTTCTCAGTCCATGTTTGCAGTGCATAGTGATTATGCTCAATACGGGGAGTCGGTATACATACATAACACATCTTTATTCTCTTTATTCCCCATCTCCTCCCCTCCCTCCATCGCTCCTCTTTCCATTTACCAAAGCTCTAGCTCCCTGTTTCCTATTGCTCATCTTTTCTTTTGCTCTTTAAATTACTTGCAATTAGGGTTTCTCATGAGAGAAGTTACGTGATATTTAAGCTTGTGTGTTTATTTCACTTAGCATTATGGTTTGAAGGTGCATCCCTTTTCCTACAAATAACTCAAATTTAGCCTTCTTTATGACAGAGTAGTACTCCACAGTATATGAATACCACACTTTATTCATTAGTTTGTTGGTAGAAATATAGGGTGCTTCTAAGATTTTGCTGTTATGAGTTATGCTGCTATGAACATGGGTGTGCGTGGATCACTGTAAAATGATGTCTTTAATCTTTCTGGAAGATCCCAGAAAGGAAATACCTGAGTCAAATGGAACTTGTAGTTTTGATTTTTTGAGGAAATCTCTGTATTGATTTCCATACTAGTTGCAGTAGCTTACATTGCCACCAGTAGTGGAGAAGGGCTGCTTTTTTGCACAGCCCCAACAGCGTTTGTTATTGCTTGAGGTCTTGTGGATGACCATTCTTTCTGGAATGAGATGGAATCTCAGTGTTGTTTTGTGTCTCTCCACTGGCCAGCGATGTTGAACGTTCTTTTTATGTGTTTTTTTGGCTTCTTACTGTATTCCTACTTCTCTTGTGAGAAGGGAGAGTGTTTGGTGTAGCGGTGCCGGATTGCAGGTTGAGTGATTTACATCCACATCCAAAGTCGTGGATTTAACCCACCCCTCAGCTTTCATCCGGATTTTAATCCTCTCTGCGAATGTAGCCATAATGTGGCAATGTAGAAAACACACACAGAACTGTCTGCTTTTCATAAATCAATTGCTGTCCTACTCTTCCCCTCGCTGTGTGGGACTCTGCGGTTGTGGACATGGTGCTGTTGCCGAGACACAGAGCGTGAACATGCCATGAGCTAGCTGCCTCTCCGCAACCATCAGACGGTCCAAGCTAAAGCGGAAATGGTGAGCCTGTGTTGCTGCCGTCTGGGAGCAGGGAAGCAGCGTGCTTCTCTCCTGCTGGTTAGTGGGGGTGTTGGGAGAATCGCTCCAGTCTTGATCATGGGATTGAATCTGCGGCACGTTTTCTGGTTCCCGGCCAGAGGCACCTTCTGTGTGGAGGCAGGAATCTGGTGCTTGCTCCCTGGAGGACTCCAGTGTGCTGGGCTCCTCTTCTCTCCCTCCCTCGGCCTGACCCGGTCCAGATTGTGCAGAAATCCTGCTGGGAAGGCCCATGGCCTCACACCTGAGAATCTTAAGATGAGAAAGCAGAAGGGATCCTTTTTTCTCTATTTTAAAATACTTCCTCAGAACCATTTGCGCCTGTTCTTAGGATGGTTGTTGGGATCTTCCAACTCTAGGCAGGAAATTGCACTTTTACTCCCAATTTCGCCTTCTTTGGGTGAATCCACACTTATCACTGAGACCTTTTTTGGGGTCATGTCACCATTTAGTAATAACCACACTTAAATAGTTGCTGGAGGTTCAGATAATCTGTAAACAGCAAATTCCCTAAAATGATTTTGATTTACCTTTTAAATCTTCAGCTTTGTTGTTATTAGGATTCCATCTTTTTGGGTATTTTTTCATTGTACTGCGAGAACTCGTCATGTCTGGGGTGTGACCCTTGTCATAGGGATATGCTAGGTGGGCATGGGGTGCTGTGCAGATGGCAAGTGTGTAACGGAAGAAGGAAATGTATGTTTCATTTCTGCCCCCGCTTCCCAAAACGAAGCTGCTAAAACTCTTGTAATTTCCTGAGCGATAGAGATGCCAGGAGCATCTTTTGTTTTCATATTTGGTCTTTGAGGTGAAGGTCCTAAAACTCTTGAAATTTCTTGATAGGACTGCTAAAGAGTGTATTGCATGGAGCTCTCAAATCTTGGGATTTCCTGGCTGATAGAAGCAACTTTGTTCTGTGAGCCCCCTCTCGGTGGCTTCCTGGACAGTTTGGAACTTTGAGCCCCACACTCCATCCTCCAAGGGGCAAAGCAGGGCTGCAAATTGGGTTAATAATTGATGTTGTCTGTGTAGTGGAATCTTCGTGAAAATCCCTAAATGGCGGGATTGGAGGTCATCTGGAAAGGTGGTAGCTGCACCCCAACTCCACATGGACAGAAGGTCCTACAGTTGGGATCCTTTGGGACCTTAACCTATGGACCTCTTCACTTTGCTTTTCATCTGCCTCTTTTATAATACCCCTTATAATAAGCCAATAGTAGCAAGTAAACTTTTTCTGTGACAGGTTCTAGCCAGTGACTGAACCCAGGGAGGGAGTCGTGGGAATGTGCGGCATATAGCTGACGGGTCGGGGTGTCAGAAGTCTGGGTGCCCCTTGCTTGTGGTTGGCATTTTAAGTGGGGGCAGCCTTTGAGACTGAGCCCCAGACAAGCAGAGTCTGCAAGAACTTTGAGTTGTTGGCGTCAGGGTTGTGTTGAACAATTGGTGGTGCACGGGTATCCAGAGTTGGAGGCCTGGTTGTTGGTGTGGGGAGACCCTGCACATTTGGTTTGAGTAGAGAAACGGTTGCTTGCCTTTATGGGTTGGAAGGTGGCACACTGTTGTTGGGCATTTGTTTTCAATGATTCACAGTTGCAGACACTGTGCGCTGTGGTAATGGAGTTTTGAATGATAATTCTGCGAGCAGAGCACTGGTGGTGTTAAAAATAAGACTCCAAGTATAGGCCTGGCGTGGGCCTCAGTTTTGTTCGTTCGTTGTTTGTGTCTTTCAGCAGGGACACGTTTTCATCTGCACAACAAGGAGTGCAGTGGGAGGGGAGCTTCCGGGCGGTTCTTCCCAGCGCTCAGTCCGGGCAGTGGGACCCCAGTCACTTTACGGCTGCCCATTGTACCGTTGCACACGGCAGGTTTGGTCACAGATGTGTTCACGGGGGCCGGCAAGCCCACCTCTGGCCTCACATCGGGGCATGGCGACTTCCCGAGCAAGGGACCCTCCTGGAGCCCCTTAGCTGACTTCTGCTCGGCTTCTCCGCCTAAGTCAGAGCAGCACTGAGGATGGCTGAGCCCCCAGGAGCTACGTCCTGCAGGCTGGGCTGGCGGGAGAGGAAGTAGACTCTTGTAGGAAGGTGACCAGAAGTGGACATTGGAGCCACCACACCTGTTTTCTTAGTTGTAAAATCTGAATAATAGCACTTAATGGCATTATTGTGAAAATCAAACCAGTTAATGTGTACAAAGCTAGCTCCTAAGTCAAGGCCAATCCCATAATAAATGTTCGGGAAATGATAGCCGCTATTACAACTTTGAAAGCATTGTAATCCATTTTGATAATAAATGTTAAAGAGGGAGACGCGATTAAGCAGTTGCAGGAATGACTTGTAACACACAGCGGTCAGCACTGGAGCGAAGACATCAGTCTGGATAGTCTTGGCCCGCTTCATTGGCATATTGAGCCCAAGAACTGGAGGCTTGCAGGGTGGCGCTGTCGCTAGGACTGTGGCCGCATAGGCAGGAGGTGGGTGGAGCAGTGAGCAAGGGACACTTGGGGCACTCAGCATGGCCAAAGCTGTTTGCCGCTTTGGGGTTCAGGTACTGGGAAGGACCACGCACAGTTACAGAAGAGGACTGATCACTTACCTCACAGTCTACCGTCCCAGCCTGTGGGGCACATTCCAGGAAAGTAAGCCACGCACGTCACACCAGTTATAAAGGAAGAATTAGTGTGTGTGTGTGTGTTTGTGTGTGTGTGTGTGTGTGTGTGTGTTTGTTTGTTTGACTGATGGTTGACTGATATAGCTGAGGAACCAACTAGGGAAGAGCCCAATGAAAGATAATCATGTAGAAATCCCTAAAAACCTTGAGAAACAAAACAAATTATTGTTTGGGGTCATAGTGGGAAAAGTAGGTGGAAAGAAAGTCAAACGAAGGGAGATAATCAACCCTTACATACATACTTGCCAGTATTAACAGCTATTAAGTGTTTGGTTTTCTGATTGTATTATTTGGTTGTTTGCTAAATATGGTTGGTAATATGTCAACCGTTGGATGACTTCATGTTACTAGGAAATTGGTGAGCTTCTCGGTGCACACAAATCTCTTTTCTTTTCTTCCCTGACTCACGTCACCTAAGCCAGACAGAAGTGAAAGGGAGGGAAGGATGCGGAGGCTTTATTAGGAGGTGCCTTCTCATCCACCTTTTTTTTTTCTTCTGAGTGTTAATTTTGTTTTCCTTATAAATTCCTTAAAAAATGTGGCATCTTTATAGTGACACCTACGTGTGTAACATGTGGACCAATTGTATCTTAAAAGCAATATGGCCCTAGGGTTGTATTTAAAAAACCTTTTAGTGTTTCATAATTTATTATCTATGCAGTTAATGTATATGTTACTTAAGAAACGCAGATGTGGTGGTATATTGAAAGAAAAGAACTCTAGACTAGTGTATAGTGAGTTACTGTCCTATGATAGTCACCCACTGGAAACCACTAGGAGCCACGTTTTTGTATATTCTGGTACTAATAATTTCCTACATTGCTTTCACTGACTCTTAGATAAGGTCCTCACCATCTAGTCAGGGGATCAGCAAACCTTTTCTTTAGTAAAAGCCACATAGTAAATATTTTTGGCTTTGTGAGCCATATGGTCTGTGTCACAGCTACTCAGTTCTGCCGTGGAAGTTTGAAAATTGCTATAAATATCTCATAAATGAATGAACATGGCTGTATTCCAGTAAAACTATTTATGACAACTGAAATTTGAATTTCATATGTTGTTATTCTTTTCATTTTTTCTTTTCCCCCAGCCATTTAAAAATGTAGAAATCAGTCTTAGCTTTCAGGCTGTTCCAAAATAGGTGGCAGGCTAGATTTGGCTGTGGACTGTAGTTTGGAGACCTGCGTAGACCAAGTCATCTACTAAGTGTGCTACCAACTGAGGACGTTGTCTATATAAAGAAGAGTTTCTTTAAAAAAAAAAAATTCAGAAGGAGTAGGCAGAAAAAAAGGGGCTTGCTTGTTGCAGAAATTTGCATACACCTCTCAGATGTTACCTCCTCTCCACTTTCTCCCTTTAAACTCTCTTTTTTTTTTTTTTTTTTTTTTTTTTTTTTTTTTTTTTTTTTTGGTGCCTTGAATTGAGCTGCGGGCCTTGTGCTTGCTAGGCAAGCACTCTATCCACTGAGCTAAATCCCCAGCCCCATTTTCTCCCTTTCTGGAGGACCTGACTAACCCTCAGAACTGGCTCCCATAGGGAAATAATCTCAAATAGGATTAGACTTTAAATCTAGGATCCATATTCTTAAGTGCTTTGTTACTATTATTTCTAACATTATTTTAATTTGCTCTTATCTTGTTGAAGTCCAAAACTCAGCAAGGCTTCTTCCAAAATACAGTTTGTCTCTTTGAGTAAAGGTCTAGAAACCCACATTAATTTTTTTTTTTTTTGTCCTTAGATACAGTATAGAGAGCCAATAAAATCCTTGTATTAAACATACAAGAAGGGGCCTTGGCCACCCTAATTACAGAAGGCTCCTGACTGGGTCCCACGAAAACAATCAAGGTGAATGCCTAGAATATCTTTGTGCACAGTCCATGGTGCATCCATTCTAATGTTCCAGTGCACTATTTTTTCACTTCCTTCTCTGCCTGTCTTTCCAACCCTCTTCTTTCCTGTTGTGTTCATCCTTGTTCTATCAGGTTAAGCTTCTGTAAGCCCCAAAGGGACCATACAAACTCGGCCACAATGGGGCACGGGACAGCTTTTCTTCCTATTGTGGCCACTGATTTTGACAAAGTAAAGGTCCATTGTGGCAGAAGCTTAAATAAACAAGAATTGGACTCATACTGCACTTCTAGGAAAAATGGGAACAGCCGACCTTATCTGATGTAATTAAAGTGTCTTGAACCCCAGACAAGGTGTTCTGTATAAATCCCTCTTTGGCCCTTCACAGAGCTGGCTTTAGGGTCAGGTATGTGCAACACCTGCAGGCTGCAGGTCTGTGGCCTTTGTCAGGACGTGCTGTAGATCTCCTGGCAAGCCAGCTGGACTCTTCCTTGTCAGTGATTTTAGAAGGATACTTAAATGCCATTTAATCTTTTCTCCCTGAACTCCCCAGTTACCTTGTCTACAAATGGGCATAATTTCATTTCCCATGTGGATTCACATTAGGCTTAAATGAAGTATTTTAAGTAAAGTACTTAACACAATTTCTCGCATTAGCAGATCCAGAATAAGTGAGTCTTCTCCTGTCGTTTTCCTTTTCCAAATATCCCTTAGAAAGTCTCAAGTAAAAGGTATCTTTATTGCCAGGTTTTATATCGTTGGGAACTTTGTATCATCGCATTTCTACTTATGTATGTGAGAGTCAAACTCTAATCTCAATTTATTTTGTATTTTTTAACAAATGACTCATAATCAAGCCTAAATGAGTAACTCTCAAATGTTTACAGATTTTTCTGCCTTGATATCTTGTGTGTGAGATACACACACACACACACACACACACACACACACACCCCTGACATGGTTACTTACAGATTACAATTATATCAGCTGTCTCTTTGGTTCTCTCTGGTTTTCCCTCACACTCTTAGATCTCTAGAGCTATGAGTGTGTAGCTTATGATGGATTTATTGACTTCAAACAGGAATTTGTTATTCAGTCTAAATGTTACATAACTGGTACCAGTGGCCTTTTCTTTTATCTGACTTAATAATTTCTTTCCACTGAGGATGGTCTTAGATTAGAAAATTCATTGGGAATTTGTGAAACCCCTGGGTTCTGAGGGTGAGAAGGAGACGTTAGAATATTTGTCTCCCAAGAATACAGTAACCCATCTCTTAAACACACTCAACAAAGAATATTAGAGTCATTAAACAACATTTAAAATTCAGGCCTCTGTGCCTTCCAGTTCCAAGTTGGAATAGAGTTGTCTTCCACTGGGGAATAATTTGTCTCTATTAATTGAGAACAAATGTGCATGGGTGTTTTAATTACACAGTAAATTAGGAGAATTTAAGATGCAGAATATGTGAAAGCCAAGAATTCAAAACCAACAACTCAAAAACCTAAGTAGATAAACAAGGAGACTATCTCAGCCTAAGAATGAAAGCAGGTCTCAAGATAAAGAAGGAAAAAAACAAGACCAAGACAAATTACTAGGGTTTTGCTAAAGCTCCTTCCAGGCGGAATGATTCTAATTTATGGCTACATGCCATTGTTGGTTGTACATGTAGGAGGAAGAACCCATATTCCCAGGGTTACTCCAGGATGTCTGGCTGCAATCAGCAGTGGCCATTTATGCCTTCAGTAAAGAATGCATACTGAGCATTTCCTGTGTATTTTACATTTGGCAGAAAACTCCCATAGCAAGTGCTCCGTCTGGGTCCGTGGACCCCGATCCTGTGGGCAAAATTGTATGATTGCGCATTTGTGTGGATAAAGGGTCCAGAATTTTCCTCAGGCTCTGTAGAATCCATAACCCTAAATATAGAAATTCAAAGCTGCTGCTTGAGGAATTTAGACATTTGTTGACTTTGTTCTTTGTCATTTAAGATTAACCAAAGATGCCTTCTCATAAATCGTTGTTGCTCCATTTTTCAGGCAAGGAGAGTAAAGATAAATGAAAGCCCTCTATGTGTGTGTGTGTCTCCCTTTCTGCCCCCATCTGTGGATGGCAGAAGACCAGCTTGTTACTAGTTCAGAGCATTCTTGTATCCTTGTGTATCTCCTTTTATCACATATATATTTAGGTATAAATATATTTTTTCTTTCTTTTTTCTTAAATTGCTCTGGGCTTATGAGTGTTTATTGTCAGCAACCTTAAATCTTTTTTGGAAGCAGGTGGGATGTAAAGAAAAGGCGTGCTTCCCTCTTTCCGAGAGCCGAGGAACCGATTATACAGAAAAAGTGCAAACATTCACTCAACCAACACTAGGGCAGAAAAATAGCCTCCAAGTGTTGGTTCTCAGGATGGCAGGCAGTTGGGAAAAGTCCTCTTCAAGTGAGAGGCCCAGGAGGGAAGAAGTGGGACACTGGCTGGCCTCCCAAGTGAAACTTAAGATAATTTCTTTTGTCCTAGTACCGCTTTAGGCTTGTTACTGAGATAGGATTAATTAGACTCTGTTTTCAGTAAGGTTGTGTCCTTCCACCTTTAGACTTTGGGTTTCTTCAGAACGAAGGCCGTCAACTCCCTCAGGTTTCTGGCCCGGAAGTGGGAATGCGATTCGAGTTCATGATATTTGAGGTAATTATCAAGACGCCAATTTCTTATCGCTGCAAGTTAGGCGACTTTTGACTTTCACATCCATAACCCTGACTCATTCTCGTTGTGAAGGACCCTGGAGTGAGTCTGTGGTGTTGGATGGTGGGGAGAGTGTCATCTGCTTTGGGATGATTCCGAGCTGACTGATACTTTTCTAGGACAATGTGCTGTGTCCGCACTTCAGAGATAGAATAGGGGTGATCGAGTTGAACTCACAGAGCTGATCCCTAAAAGTTATAAGATGCAATTTGCATATTTTTTAGATAAACAGTATCTCCAGGGAGATGAATGGAAAGAAAGAAAAAAGTGACTGGATAAATGCCAACCGTGGTTTATGTTTGGTGTCCGAACTGCTAGATATTTCGGCCCAAGGTGCTAATACAGACCCTTTTACCTCTCTGCAGCTGCCGTGCAGGTGTATTTGCCTCCGAGAGCAGCTTATCTCCTAGTTTATGTGGATTCCATACGTCTGTGCGCAGTCACACTGTCCTTTCCTCTCCCTCCAATCCTAAGTGGAATTAACAACTCTCTGTGGTTCCTTTCAACAAGACAGAACAGGTCTGGACCGCAGACTTAGGACTTTCCTTCACAGCAGTTCTTGGCTCAGAAAGTTCATATACTTCTCCAGAATACACCCCATAAATGTCATCAAAGTGCCCTCCAAGTGGCCTGTGGTTTTCCTCTGTGAAATGCTGACGAAGCAAGCGTGGAACAAGGACGTGTGCTTAAGGGGCCGCAGGTCACGTCGCTCTCATTCCCCAATGCAAGTTTCACTTTCCCCAGGAGGATGGTGGAAAATCCCCCAGCACGGTGCCAGCCGCGGCGAGCGCAGTCGGGAACAGAAGTTAATCATTGAGAAGCCCCGGCCCTCTCCCCACCCCGATCAATGCCTGTCCTCTGCCGGAACAAGCTCCAGACACGCACCCGCTCCTCGTGCCAGGACCACTCCATTTGTGGGTGACGCTGTTGCCTGCTTTCCTTGGTGTGATGTGCTACCTGCTGGCTATTGTGGGTTGGGTCTTGTAGGTCCTGGCTCGCCTAAAACTTTCTTCTTCGTGCCCGGGCCTCAGAGGGTGCTGGGGTTAAGTACCCCAAGCATTTCACCTGGGGCCTAACTGTGCGCTAAGTGGTTTGCAGTCCTTTTATTGGATTTTCCTCAAAGAATTGATGCAGAATGAAAAAAATCATTACTCAGGTTTGAACGTCAAGGGGGAAACTCAGTCAGATACAGTCAAATGTGCCTCACCAACAAGATTAAAATGGGTACTTCCTGAATTCCAGTCATACTTTTGATGCCAGGACCAGGGTTTCTCCATCCACAACATAGCAAATCTTGCATATTGACGATTTTCAAATATTCCGTAGGTGTAGAATCTCATGGGAAAGCCTAACATCTAAAATAAATAGCCATAAAGGACCTTAATTAGAAGAGCACGGGTGCCCCCATATCTGACAGACTTGGTGCCTCTACCTACCTGGCCATCAAGAGGGTGCCCTGGAGTCAATTAGAGAAGGTGCAATTGGAAGATTGTGGGGGTCTCTACCTAACAGAGCATTGGAGAGCAGGCCTGGTGATTCAATTGAGGAAAGGTAGAGTCCAAGGGTTGGGACATTGACATCCAGACCTGGCTCTGCCGTCTTATTGTGTGATTCTGTCCTTAAACCTCCCAAGCCTCAGTTTCCTCATTAATAAAGTGGGAGCAGTAAATGAGATTATCTGTTTTAGAGCCCTGCGCATAAACCTGGTCCAGTAAGTTGTGGCATGATTATTGTTATTTTTTGTGGTTAATATAGAAATTCAATGGTAATTGTCCTTCAAGTTTGGGGAATAAGCTTAAATGTAGAAATAGTATCAATAATAAAAATTGCCTGTTCTTTTAATGTGTGCATTCTTTCTTAGGAAGCATTTCAACCATGAACTGAGTTTTTCCAATCTCAAAGTCATGGAATGGTTTTGTTTTAAAATCTATCACTTACGACATTTCTTAGCAGTCAGTGTGCGCAGTATGGTAGTGGGCTACGCTGCTAACTGATGAATTTTCACTTTTTCTCATTCAAGTGGGAATGAAACATCAACAACTCTAAAGAATAGCAAAGAAACAGAAGTAACTGCTCTAAGGAATGACATGCTTAGTGCCTGGGGCAGGAGACTTCCTACTTATACTTTCTAAAGTGGCCGGTAGAATTGGGGAGGACAGCAGCTAAAACTCCCACACGCTTGATCTCCTTCATGCCCGTTACACGAAAATGAAGAGTGTTTCTGAAAAAGGTACTTGGAACCGAACAGTCGGTGGGGAGCAGGGGTCAGTGTCCAGGGAACCGACAGTGGGGTGATGCCACATGGCGTGGGGAGGTTGGCAGGGCATCTGCTGGGGCCTTGGCACACCTGCAACCCAGATGGGATGACACTCAATGGACGTGGCCCGAAGAGCCAGCTCACATTGGCAGGGGTGGGGCTAATCATACCGGGTACTCATCTGCCCAACGTCTGGACAGTCTTCTTCCTTCCTTCCTTCCTTCCTTCCTCCCTCCCTTCTCCCTGCTTGCCTGCCTGCCTTTCTTCCTTCCTTCCTTCCTTCCTTCCTTCCTTCCTTCCTTCCTTCCTTCCTTCGTTTTTTTGCGGGAGCTGGGGATCAAACTCCGGGCCTTACACTTGCTAGGCAAGTCCTCTACCACTTGAGTTAAATCCCCAACCCCTGGAGATTATTTCGACAGCAAATTTGTTTTCTGTTTTTTATTGGTATGTATACATAACACATCTTAATTCTTTTTAATCCCTGCACAGCAAATTAGAAACATCACACACACACGTATTATTACACATGTAACACATTATCATTAGGATAATTTAAATGTCACTCCAAAGCTTGCCTTCCAGGTGTTGTCGTCCTTGATTGTGATCTTCGTGCGCACATGCTAATAACATGTGTTGCACATGCAGCATCACACATTCACACACTCATGCAGATGTGCAGGCTTGTATTTTCTTTGCAAGAGTGTGTGGCCACTTCCCAATGGACGTCTTTCACCCAGCAGTGCCCTGTAGGAAGTTTCCTTTCTAGTCAATACACTAGAATCAACACCTTTTTGTGTGTGGGGGTAATATAGTATTCCTTTCCATAGTACATCTACCATAATTTATTTATCAAATTACTTATTATAAGCCATTTAGTTGTTTGTAGCATATATTACTGTAATTGATCCTGTGATGGTTATAATCAGTCATTTCTTTACGTACCTCCCTCGGTATTTCCGTAGGATAAATTTTCAAACTGTTCTCCACAAAAGACCTCCCAATTCATTTTCTCCAGCACTTTAAAAACGATTCCTTTTAATCCTCATTTTTTTGCCAATATCAGTTAATGTTTTCATGAAACATTTAAATAAAGCCATTATTTTGAAGTTGCCTAAATACATGCTTCCTTAGAAAATATATTCTGTAAAGAAGAAGGTGGTCAGGCTTTCTGGTTAAACTGTTTAGGGCTTCTACTTGAATTTTTTCATAAATATTTAAAAGTGCAGCTGGGAAGTTGTATATGGACTATTGTGTTTTAGCATAACAGTATATATTGATTAGAATCTTCGTACACGATTTTCAACTCTAAAAATCCAGAATCCAAAGTCCAGAACTTTTGAGCACCAATGATACTCAGGTGGAGAATTCCACTCCTGACCTCATGCAATGAGTTGCAGTCAAAATGCAGGTGCCCCAAAAATATTGTGTAAAACTACCTTTGAGCTATCTGCACAAGGTGTACACGAAACTTAAATGAGTTTTGTGTTTAGACTTAGATCCCATCCCCTTGTTATATCATTCTGCATATGCAAATATTTCAAGATCTGAAAAACTCCAAATCTAAAACTGTTCTGGCTCCAAGCATTTTGGATAAGCCTTATTCAGCCTGTATTGGAAAAGAATTCTGAGAGTTTCTAGCCCAGCGGCTTCATGTTCCAGTAAGCTGAGGGTCTGGAGAAACCCCACATTTTCCCAGGATCACCAGTTAGACTCTGGGCCATTGGACTTTTCATCAAATATAATTTGTATTGCAGAAGAATGTCCACAGCACATGGTGGATTTAGTGTAAGAGATTTCTTATTTTCTCATACCAGTGACTGTGCAAGATCAGCAGACATAAAAGGCAGGTCATTTTGCTTTTGCTCTGTGCCATTAGGGACATCAAGCCCTTGGAAGGGGATCCCAGAGAATTGCTGTAATGACATGCCTTAGATATGCAGGGAGCATGATAGCAGTCTGTGCATGTGGATACGGTGTGGGTGAGGGACAGGAGTGGTTCATTCAAGGTACAGGCTTAAAGGAAGGAGTGAACCTTCAGGGGAGATTGAAGTGGCAAGGAATTGAGGCTTATTATGTCAGTGTGCTGTCCATGTGAAGGTTAATGTGATTGGATGTTAATGAGGTTGGGAAGGCAGCATTGAAGAGGTTCAAGGATCTGGGCTTTGGGACCAGAGGAACCTGTGTTCCTGTCCCAGCGCCTTGTACACTTTGTTCTCCTTGAGCCTCTGTTTTCCCATCTGATAAGAGAATGAGAATATAGATCCGGTGTGTAGCGTTAGGATGATAGGCACAGCGGTGTCCAGCAGGATTAAGGGCAGGCAGAACTAGCGGGTGACAGCAGTGGTGGGATCAGCAATGCAGAGTGACATGGTGGGCTGGTGGGTGCATGACTTTTACTGTGTTTCATACATTTGTCTTAAATTGGGTGTCACGAGTCTTGAAACCATGATTTCTACCCCGTGTTTTCATTAAAAAAAAACGAGTGGCACTTGGAGAAAAATGACAGAGTTTTGTGTTGGAAGCTCTTTGAAAGCCCCGTTCTGGAATAAGCAAGGGCTGCCCGTGAAGGTGTAGGATGTATATGAACAGAGCCCTTCTGTGCTGGGCATCTTGGGACGGCTGTATGGGTTTGTGCTGGAAAAGTTTCCTTCACAATCAGCCTCTTTTGCACTGTGTGTGGCAAAAGCCTTGGTTTGTGCTGTGGCCATGACTTTGCAAGGCGTGCCGCTTTTTCTACCCCTCTTTCCACATCCTGCTTCCTTTATCCTAGTCTTTTCCTTTCTGGAATTTGCCCAGACCGCCAGCTTTCTGGTCCTTGCTCACCTCTGTTGGTAAAGCTATCCAAGCTCCTGCTTTAAGACTGCAATTGAGCAACTTTGCTCTTCTCGTCTGGAACTGTCCAGTGTCTTCATGTTGCCTGCGTATGAAATCCAAACTCAAGCACTCGGTAGGCTGCCTGAATTTATCACCTGGTTGTCAGGCATGTGATGGCCTCTCTGCCTTAGGTGCTGCACCCTGCTCTTGCCCGTGGCTTGGGGGTGGGGAAGGGTTCCCTGGAGCCAGGCCTGAGATGAGGATTCTTGTGTGGGTGATTTATTAGAGTGTTCTGTATAGAAACTAGTTAAGGAATGAAGGAAGCTGGCTGGGGCAGGTCAAGAAGCTGGGCCAGGGTGTGTGTTTATTCAGAGTCCAACCTCAGCCTGACCCCATGGGGAATCTGGGGCATGGATGCCCCAAACAGCAGTCTGACCCTGAGGGGAGAAAGCCTGTGGACTCCCATAGCACCTAGGCACTGGCGGCAGGCTGCCCCGGGGTGAGGAAGCCATCTCTCAGGTATTTCCTGTAGAGATGATGGCCAAGGACAATTCTCTAGGGACCATAGCTGCCCGATCCACAGCAGCTGGTCTAGTGACAGGAATCCAGGCAGGTTAGCAGCAGCTACCACTATACCTGCTGATCAAACTCGTACTGATCCCTCAAAACCCAGACAGGTTCCACTTCGTGTAGTTTTCCCCAGCTCAGAAAGCCTCCTGAATTAATGATTATATCTTGTCTGCTTCTTTCTTGTACCTCTTTCTAGACCTTATGTGATCTACCTTGTCTCAGGGCGAGTTGACTCAGTGTCTGGCTGCCTGCTGGACTAATGAGTTTCTTGAGGGCACAGCATGTTTTAATTCACCTTTAAACAGCTATTCCCCAGACCCTGACACTGGCCCTGTGTGACCATTTAGTAAAGGTCGTTTGAATTGAAATGAGCTGTAACGTCCTTCCAGGCTGCCTAGTGCTTAGGCCCTAGGAGGTTGTTCCTCTAAGCCTCGCCCATTTGGGCACCTCTTCAGGAATTCTAGCTCGGTCTGCTGCTCTTTTCTCCCAGAATCCTGTGCAATTGAGATTTTGCAACAGGCTCTCTGGGTTTTCGCTTTGGCACAGCATTTTCTTCCACCTGCTACCCTGGCTGTTTCCTCTTCCCTCTCACCAGGCAGCCCGGGCAGGTAGCCTGCTGTTGTCTGCTGTGGTGTAATTAGGAAAATCGTTGGGAGGAAAACTGGGATAATTTTGATAGAGCTCGTTTCCTAGTGTGGCCTAGAACTAGTTTATGCAAGTCACAGTCACAAGCCAGTAGCTAGAAGGAAACGCTGGTTCACCTCATCAGCTAGACGGACACATTGGTTCACTTCCTCCTCAGCTAGAGGGAAAGGCTGGTTCACTTCCTCGTCGGCTAGAGGGAAAGGCTGGTTCACTTCCTCGTCGGCTAGAGGGAAAGGCTGGTTCACTTCGTTGGCTCACTTCCTCATCAGCAATCTTTTGCTCATTATTTTCTAGTCATCATGTGCTACGTGAGGGCAAAGTGGGTAAGTTGTAGACTTTGCATTCAAGGAATTTGTAATCAAGGGAAGGAGATTGGCTCGAGATAGCTGTCTATCCAACTTGTACTGTTTAAAAGGAGTAATGTGATATACACGACCAGAAGGAAAGTGTGTAGGGCATCAATTAAGAATGTAGTGTTTAGGGGCAGGGGTCAGTGGTCCAGTTTGTGTCTACTGTACCCAAGGCCCTGGATTCAATCCCCCAAAAAAGAGTTTAGTGCCTGCAGTTATAGGCCCGTGAATCAAATTCCAGCTGCCTTATTTATCAGTTGTAAGTCTTTGGGTAAGTCATTGAATTTTCTCCATTTTACTCTTTCTGTCTGTTATGTGGAAGTAACAGCAGTGCCCACCTCACAGAGTGGTTTGTTTGGATTAAGTAAATGACCTGTGTAAAATGTAAGTTGGTACAGATTGAGAAATGTTATCTGTGGTCACCAGCGTTGTGACGAATGAACCAGTTCTTCCAGGCGTGAGGAGCAGGGCACGGAATAGGTGGCATTTGCCAAGCAGGAGCTTTGAGTTTTCACAGAGAAGGAAGGATTCAGTGAGAAGAAACAGCTTGAAAACAGGGATGGAACTGGAGAATATACAGTCTATTTGGGAATTAGTAACGGATCTGAATGAACTGGCACGTGCTGCTGAATGGTTGGTGGGTTTTAGCTCCTACAGAAAGCTATGGTGTAATATTAAGCGAAATAAACCAGATACAGAGGGTTAAATATTGCATTGTTTCTCTTATATGAGAAATCCAAAGTACGTATAAATTAAAGAGCACAGTCAAAGATAGATACTAGGAAACAGGGAACTAGATCATTTGCAAATGAGAAGGGGACTGAGAGATGGGGAGGGGCAGAGGAAGGGGAGAGGGAAGGGATGAAAAAGTATTAAGATGTGTTATGTACATGTACCAACTCCCCATGAGGAATGTCGTCAATATGCACTGCAACATGGACTAATATAAATAAAAATTAAAAAAAATAGAAATCCGCAGTGGGTTGGATAGTGAGAAATTTATCATTAGTTCCTGTTTCTTTGATCTGTAGGGCTTAGATTATTTTTTAATGCTATGTGTTGACATCATTTATCTTAAAGAATGCCAGTGGGTCTAAATTTCTCTAATTGCAAAAAAAAAAAAGAATGTCCACCTGTAAAAAGTGTGAAGATTGGCCCACTTCTTCTTCCCATCCTGCAGAAAAATAACTGCTTTTCTCCTGTCCCTTTTTAATGCCACTGCTTGAAGACTGTGTTCTGCCGTACATTGTGGAACTGCCCAGTAGAGTCTTCTGCGATGCTAGGAACCGTCCATCTTTGTGTCCTCCACACACCAGCCGTTGTCGGCTACATGGGGCCGGCGAGCAATCAAAGTGTGCTTAGTTGAAATCAAATTTTCATTTTGTTTAATTTTGATTCTTTTAAATCGCAGTATCCACAGGCAGCTCGGGTCTACGGTACTAGACAGCAGTTTAGACACCACTTTGGAGGCCCACAGAGGGAACGTGCAAGTGGGGACCATTGAGCTAGGATCCTGTGGCTGTGTGCATACCGTGCCTGGCACCCTCCCCGCCCCCATCAGCCCTCTCTCTGCACACAGCAACTAGTGGTTATTTGTCTGCCCGGACTCAGGTTGTGAACAAATGGGAAACTGCTCTGTAGCACATTGAGCACGAGAGCAAACCTTCTAGCCTTTGCATGCGTGCGTGAGCAGCTAACGGTAAGTTAAGGGCTGGCTTTGTGTCGGGACTTCTGGCCTTCAGCTGGTGTGTTTGCTGCTGGGACAGCTATCTTCAGGCAGGTGGAGCTGAGAGTGGGGAGGAGCAGCAGGAAGCGGCAGACTCCCTAAACCAGGGTGATTCGGCAAGACCGCGTTTGAGTGGAGTCTGGGCCAGGGGCTGGCGGTCCGTGCAGTGTCTGGGTAGAAGCTGACATTTTAATGATTTGCTTAGTTCCAGAAGTATATTTTTCATGGGTTGCGTTATGGGTGATATTAAGCACTCAGTAGAGTTGCTGTATCGCGATGAACCTGTGTTCTTAGCTCCACTCGCTGTGTGCACCTGCAGAGAGTTTGGCCCAAGACCCTCAGGGTAATCCGGTCCAATCCTCTTAAAGAAACTTGCTGTTTAATGACCAAAGCTGTTAATCGTGTTAAATACACACAGCCACTCTGGGAAAAATTGCCAAGCAGGCATAAATCTAAGAAACACTGTTGAACGAGCTCAATGGGGTGTTTTGGGGGAGAGGCCGGTCAGCAGAGCTTGTGATGGTTCCAGGGGCTGGACGGGAGATGGAGGAAAATAGCTGTGGCGGCTACAGTAACGGTGTTGCGCATTGGTCTCCTGCGTGGCAGGGACGGAGACGATAGAGCCCAGCTCAAAGCATTTTAAACCACACGGAAAATTTGTTATGTCATCGAAGCAGTATGGAGGGTGGACAGTTTCAAAATGTACTTATTGTGTTGAATTGTTTGTGTTGACTTCTCTCGGATCTTCTTGATTTTTCTCTGGATTGGGTCTTTTTCAGTGAGATTTCATTGACAAAGAAGGCGGCAGCTGTGTCCACCCTTTTTGGTCAGGGAAGGTTTACTTGACGCATGAGGGGCCTGGGATGGGGCCCATCCCGAGTAGATTCATGTGATGTCTAGGGCAAGGGTTTTGGGGCTCCTGGTCCTTGAGGTTTGTTTGTGAGGAAACCATGCGCAGGGGTGTAGTCCCCATCCTTGACCTGCGGGCCATTTGGTTTCCTTTGTACCACTTTCAGTGGGAACATGTTGCCAGGTTGAGCTGGGCTCTGTCTTCTCCTTGAGTTAATATGGAAAGACGCTTTAGTGGATAATGGAAAAATGAGAAACCACCTCACTCCTGCCTCCTAAGACCGGGTTTTATGAAGGCACCTTTATTGCTTCCCTCTGCCTGGCGTTCCTTCTGTGTAAACCAGGAACACAGAGCTTCGGACCCAGCACTGTACTGTAGAGTCTCACTTTCGTGAAGCATTATACATGCTCCTAATGTTTATAATCCAGTCCAAGGCCGCCTGGGTTCCTTGCACACCTGTGTTTGTCTGTCTTGGGAGGCAATGACAGAGGTCCAAGAAATCAGTAAATAAAAAGAAAGCTATGTGATTTACAGAAACGCGTGTTTGTATTGGACTATTCAAGAAAGTTCCTTTGGGTGTCACAAAAGAGGGGACTAGACGGGGTTAGACAACTAGCAAAATGATTTGAGTTTAGGAGGATCATGTGAGTGTGTGTGTGTGTGTGCGCGCGTGCGTGCGCATGTGCACGCGCGTGTGGGGATTTAACTGTGGAGAGACAGTATCAGTCCCACAGCCGCTGCAGTGTTTCTGGAGAGCCCCTGTGGGCGACGGCCCCTTTAGCCCCTTTAGCATTGAATCCTCACCACCTCCCAGGAAATGTATGCGTGCTCCTGTCAGGAGGAGATCCAGGCAGAGACCGAGAGAGTTTAGTAAGCAACAGGCTGATTTTCAAGCCCAGGACTGTTTTGATAACCAAACCACCATTTCTCTCCCTCCGTGTGTGTGCTCTTTGAGCTGTATTCTGCCCACTGCTAACACTTCTGAGTGACGCAGGGTTGGAGTCCATTCAGGGAGACTGGACTGGGGTGACTTTGAGACTCCCAACCTCCTCCTCTCTCTCTTCTTTCCCCTCTTTCTTTTCCTCCTTCTCTTTCTCTCCTCCTTCTTCTTCCTCCTCCTCCTTCTCCCTCTCTTGCTCTCACTCTTGCTTTCTGATAGTACTGGATTTTAAACGCAGGGCCTTTGGACTGAGCCGCATCCCCAACCCTTTTTATTATTTTTAAAATTTTGAATCAGGATCTCACTAAGTTGCCAAGTTGCCAAGTTGCCCGGTCTGGCCTAGAACTTGCCATCCTCCTGCCTCATGGGCCCAGACGCGAAATGTGTGCGCTAGTGCTGCCCTTCCGTGGGGAGGGCTTGGGTGTCATGCAAGTTTGCAGGTGGGCCCCACACTGAACAGTCACGGAGCACTGTGGTGGAGTGAAGCAGGCTGTTCCCGAGACCACCTGTGCCCAGAAGTTGAGGCAGGAGATGGAGGCTGGGTTGGGGGACTCTGGACGTGAGTCCTAGAGATTCTGTGGCTCCGTGGCAAGGGCAAGGTCAGGGGACAAGATCTGTGAGCCCTGTGAGCAGGAGTCTAGACTCTGTCATCTGAAAACAAAGGAAGAGGAAGAAGGTGAGGAC